>PVNU02003199.1:0-184997 GCA_003013855.2 Liriodendron chinense
AATCAGGACATCCTAGAAGTCTTCCAACAAGTCAAAATCAACATTCCATTATTGGATGCAATTAAGCAGATTCCTTCATACACCAAATTTCTAAAGGATCTATGTGCCGTAAAGCGTAAGCAAAACGTGCACAAGAGAGCATTTTTTATGGAACAAATGAGTGTCATCATACAACATAACACTCCCCCCAAATTCAAAGATCCTGAAAGCCCTACAATCTCTTGCATGATAGGTTACTTCTGAATCAATAGAGCACTCCTCGATCTAGGGGTTAGTGTTAACTTGATTCCCTACTCGGTATATGAGCAACTTGGACTTGGTGAATTAAAACCCACCAAGATAACTTTACCACTTGCGAATCGCTGCATTAGAATACCAAGAGGAGTAATTAAGGATCTGTTGTCCAAATCAATATGTTTTACTACCCGATAGACTTTATCATTCTGGAAACACAAGCGGTTACAAATGCATGCACTCAAGTTCCTGTCATTCTAGGACGACCATTCCTAGCAACTGCCAATGCTATAATCAATTGTAGGAATGGGGTTATAAAAATATCCTTTGAAAATATGACTATGAAGCTTAATGTGTTTCACTTACACAAACAAGAAAAGGATAAGGATGAGGATGAGGATGAGGATGAGGATGAGGATGAAGATGAAGATGAAGATGAAGATGAAGATGAGATCCACAGGATTAATTTCATAGATACAATTATGAATATTAATGAGGCCTTGAAAGAGCCAAAATTGGACAAATTGATTGACAAGACACTAATCGCTAAGTCGAATAATTTTGTTATGCAGGAATTTGATGGATTGGTGCTTGATTTACCTATGGAGAAGCCAATTTCTGAAAGTATAGTGGTTGAGGACGTATTCCAACCTACACAAGTGACCGAGAAGGTCAAATTTTTCTACACTCTAGAAGAGTGTTTAGCATATTTTGAGGATTGGGATGATCCTATGATCCGTGACATTGTTAATGCCTTAAGGAAAACTTTACCGGTGCCCATAAAGACTCCTTCAACAGTGTGTAAAACCGATTTATCAATAGTGGAGGCACCGGTAGATCTGAAAATGTGGAGACGCATAACGACATTGTGAAGAAGAATTCAAAAGTCCTCCACATCTTCTTTGGTTTATACAAACCGAAGAGCACCATCTTCTGGGATGATCCTTATCTGAATAATGTTTTGCCAAATAATTGGAAAGGAGATTCATTCATTGATGAATTCCAACTACCAGAAAATCTTCCGTTCCTCACACATGGATTGGGTAACTTGAAAAACCTGTTGAATTTGTTTCAACAAGAATTTCATGGATTAAAATGACAAACATCACTCCTGTGCACTATGAAGCAGGATGGTGGATGGTATTACTGAAAAAAAAATTTACTCCACCTACTAATTCTGCTAAATTCCATTCCTTTGGATGATCTTGTGTCAAGATTAACTTCCTAGTCTGACGGAGATAGAGAGTAGTTCATTTATTTTAATTGTTTAGTTGTTTGGAGTTGCAAACTTCCATGATCGACTCTCTCAGGTACTCTTGTTCTCACTCTCCTTTATTTTATCGTTGCTCTCATAATTCATGCTCATTGCATATCTTTTTACATTGAGGACAATGCAAGATTTGGTTGGGGGGTGAGATTCCTCGAATCTAGCATTGGTGACATTCAAGCAAGGTTTTTTGTAGAAAATTTTCAATTTTTCTAAAATATCAAAACTCTTTTTGAGAAAACTTTGTTTCTATGCATTTGAGATGTCATGAGTATGAAAGGATGAAAGATGAAATGATATGATTTTAAAATCTCTAAATTAACTTAAACATGATAGTTTTACATGTGAATTCCCCTATTTATATGATCGATAGAACATTTGAACACTTTTGAGTCTAGTCCACATTACACAATTCTCATGATTTAAAGGGATTACTAGATTTGTAGATCGGTGAGACTAAAGATTTGAAGTGTTTAGGAACCAAGCTGAGGTAGTTTGTCCATCCTTGTCCATGGGAAAATAACGAAAGATATGGATTTCTAAAAATTCAATCTAATGTGTATGAAAAGGAAAGAAGGAAGGAACATATAGGTATGATTGAATATGGTGAAAATTTTTGAAAAGGGCTACCTATTACCAACCGGGGGATGATCTACCCGTAACCAAAGTCGGAAAAAGGACGTAGTGTGAAAGCCGTCAGAAAGATGGTAAGGCAAATTTCTGTCATAGGCAATTGATTGATCTATACACTCTTAGATCTTTAGTTTAGCTGATTTATAAAGAAAGTCATCCTAGAAAGTCATGAGATGAACATACACAATGCACACTAGACCATTCATGTTCAGATCTGTCTATTTGTCAATAAATCGATGGGGACTCTATGTGAACACTTATTATGTTTAGAAAATTTAGGATTTCAATCTCTCATCATTTAGTTTTTCTGAGTTTTGCACTTATATGTCTTAAAGTCTATAGAACCATAGTTTTCAAGAGAGAGTCGAGTTTTCGGAGAAAGGAATTGTTTCACACATGTTTTCCTCGGGACTAGCAGAAAGCTGGTTGGGGGGTGTGTTGAACCTCCAATTTATACATTTTTCAACCCATTACATCACATTTTATGCATGGTTTGCATGCTTAAAAGACCCTTCTAATGCATGTTGTGTGAATGTAGGATTGAGAGAGAGACTTCACTCTATTGATGCTTAAAACACATATTTAAGAGCCTTTGATGAAGACCCAAGGTGGGCCAAAGAAAGAAGAAAGCAAGGAGAGGAGAGAGAGGAAGAAAAAAAGAAAGAAATTATGAAGAAATGAGCCCGACCGGTTATGACCGGTCAACTAAGGGAGCCATGACCGATCTTGACCGGTCGGCCACCCTCCTACCCCTTTGTATAGGTCACTGAACCAAGGACTAGTGTGGTCCGACCGGTCTAGACCGGTTGGCCAACAAGCCGGGCACCTCTCTAGACTCTCTGGACCTCTACTAGAACGGTCTAGACCGGTCGGCCAACAGGTAGCCAGTGTAATTTGCTGAAATTCAGCAACTTCTTCAGCAAGTTCCAATTTTTTAGGCGCAAGTGCGTAAGTATTGTGCAATTCTAGAAGATTCTAAGACGGTAAGGCCTCTCTACTATAGAAGGACACCTAGGGGTGGATCTAAAGACATCTTAGAAGGCTTGGGAAGTCATGGGAGGTGAAGGAGATTGCTATGGAGCGTCTGTAACTCCTCCAAACTCGATTTTTCTATGTTTTTCATTAATTTCCTTTGAGTTTTAGTTTAACCTATTAATGGTTGGCTAAACCAGCTTTTAGTTGTTTGTAATGTTCAGTTCGAATTCGTTCAAGTAGTTTTAGGTTTGATGAAGAACACTTCTAGTTCTAGTTTGAAATAAAATTAGTATTTTTAATTAATCTTCTCTCTTGTGATTTCTCTTACATGGGATGTTTTGATTACTGAGATTGTTTAATGGGGTGTTGATTGATAAGATTTTGGGTTGTAGACATCCTAGATTCATCATGATATGTTGGATGCTAGGGGATCTTACAAACTAAGTTTCCTAAGAGCTTATCTAGAACTAAACTAGAAGGGGTTCTTATCTTTTAATATAATCTGAGATAGGTGTTTATATATTGATTTTGGTTCAATAAAAGTTCAATTCATGCTTCTAAATCAAGTCTAGTGACAAGGCTTGAGGAAGAATCATGAATGTGATCTTACTTGTTTTGTGAAGGATTGGATTGTGCGATCGAATACACCTAATAATTTAGTTGCTTATAAGAGGACCATATCAGTGGATGATCCATCTATGTTAGATGCATTATGCTATATTCCGATTGGATAGGGATAGAACTCCGATTCCAATTGTGTTATTGGCTTGAATGGTTTAAATTGGCATTGTGAATGATTATTAGTGGATCCTTAGCGCTCTAGTGTTTATTTCCCTGATTTCAGTAAAAAATAGATAATTTTATGTTCTTAATTTTCACCCATCGATACAAATCTAAATTTAGCCCATCATAGTTCTAAAACTTAGAATTGTTACGACAATCCCTAAGGATCGACCTCGGTCTTACTGAGAATTATTACTACATCGCAGCCTTGCACTTGAGGCGAGCGAACATAAAGCGCCTTTTAAAACCCTTAAAACCAAAACCCTTTTCAAACCCTAACCCCTTCTTAAGAAATCCCCAACTACCACAGCCTATACCCTCTGCAGGAACCCTAGCCATATCCCTTCTTCCTCCCGCTTCACCACACCTACCCCTATCTTCTCCTCAATGAAAGACAACCATGGAGGTGGCTGATTCTAGCTGTCACATGGTTATGAAGTGAAAGAAGGGAAACAGAGGTCGGTTCCACCTTTAATGGTGAACAGAGAACAATGCCCTGGAAGAAGAGAAGAGGCAAGCAATGTTCTCTGTGAGCGATTAGGTCGACGCAGCTGCAACACCATCTCTCATGGATTCCATCTCAATCAATCACGATTGCTACCCAAAAGGTAAGACTACATTCCAAAAACTGAGCCCTAAAATAGGGCAGAAATCGGCTAAAAAAACCTCTACTACAACCCAATTTCTCCAAAGACCCATCTCTCCATGCGGGCAGAGCAAAACCCTAGCAACCACGGCTATACCCGCTTGCTGCCTTGTTCATCAGCACTGACAACTAGCTGCCACCACTGCAACTACCATGGCAGCAATGGCTTTCCTAGATCTCAACCATGATAATCATACCAACTCTATGGTTGAATCAAGGGATTACTAGTGCTCCGGCCATTTGCATTAGCAACGATGAAGAGGAAACAACTATCTTAATGTAATTGGCCATCGCAGCCGCTCACCGTTACTAGATCATGATGAGGAAAAAGGAGGAGCAGATGCAGTTTTCAATCAGGGCAGAGGCCACTAGCAGCTACAGAGAGCTCCTCTTTCTCCTTCGATGGTATTTATAATTTTTTAAATCGATTTTAGAGAACAATAATCTCACCCATGAATCCCAATGAGGAAACTATAATGAAGAAAACCCTAGATCAATGCATAGGTTGCTCTGATACCACATGTAGAAAAATCATAGCGGATTCCACGATCTTCACTAACATCAATCTAGGGAATTCAATTGAATTTAGAATGCGTACCTTAATCAGCCATCATGGCAGTTGTTAAGGGTTGCACATCAGTCTTCCCTTTCTATAGAGAGGGAGAGAGAGAGAGAGAGAGAGAGAGAGAGAGAGAGAGAGGTGTGAAGAACCCACTTATCAGTGGACTCTTCCACTTGCCTACGTCTCCTCAATCTGTCATTGTCCTAGGAGAGAAGACATACTCCACCACAACTCTATCTAGATTTATCTATAGTACTCTATGACCATAATACTGTATACACCCATCAACAGCATGGGTCCCACCCTGATGGTCATGTGATCAATCCAAACTGATCCCTACATTGCTATATGGAATTATGCCATACATTGTCCACAATTCCAACAGGGCCTTGCCTTCCGTATCATGGAATGCGAGATATATGGAATCGATGGGCTTTAAGTAGCTTCTCCCATATGCTGCAGGTCATGTATACGTGCCACTCATATGACAGTCACATATCCTCCAAGCAGTGTCTCTCTTTCCTCAACAACAAATGTGTGTACGGCTAAGCCATTCTACTTTTGATAAGTTACATGTTGCCGAAGGATATGAATAAAAGTTGTCTTGGAGCAGGAGTATGATTTGCCTCCTAAAGTTCGTACATTAGTGCTGACACATGGAGACATCTCATTGGGCATATGGACTATGTCAGGCCATGTGTAAACAGATGGTATTGCACATGAAAGGCACGGGACCCTTCGATCCAAAACAGTCTGATCAAGGTGACACAGGGCACCACGTAACATACTGATAGTAAAGGATACAAAGCATAGCAAGCCCATTTCAAACCTTGGTTCTACCTTTAATTGCTCATGAATAACCAGATTCACTTTAATTGGAGGATTCTGCCCATAAATAATAGTATTTATAAATGTTTGTTTCATCATATTTTGGACTGACACCCCCACTTTTGGTTACCAATGCCTCTCAAGAATGACTTTGCCCTAACGATTTGGGCCACAGTACCGTAGGAAAAGTTGGCATAAGGATGCCAATCATTAGTTTTGTATGGGGCCTGCCGTGGTGTTTATAGGTCGTCATTTGGACCGCTCATTTGACTTGCCTCAGCTAAATAAACTCACCAAAAATAGTGCCATTCCAAAACTTAGGTGGGCCACATCGCATGAGTTTAAAGGTTTGAGCCTTTTAGTCATGATTTTAGACTGTTTCCTATGGTTTGGCCCACTTGAATTCTGAATCAGCTTATTTTTAGGGTCAATTTAAGAAACAAGGTGGTATAGTGGATCTTATGCACATGAAGTTGTTCCCCAATGCTAACAGTAGGAATGTCTCTTTATACCACTGAGTCACGCTCACGTTTTAAATATTTTAATAAGGGCCAAGCAGCGTTTTAGCCAATTGTGTTGCATCATTCGCTTGATGTTGGTTCCTCAGCAACTATTGTAGAGTGAGCTAATTCTACCGTGATGTAGGGACTACATTCACTTCATCCATAAGGTGCACACCTTCAAGTTCACCTCCTATCCCAAAAGTCAGGCCTACTGTGTGTTGGCGCCAAAATCTGACCTGTCTACGGCTAGGATGACATCCACGTGGTGGAAAAAAGTCTTTCTTAAAGAAGCTATAAAAAGCTCGCTAAAAGAAGGGAGGTGGAGAAATTTAAAAAGAAATATAAGCACT
This sequence comes from Liriodendron chinense, assembly GCA_003013855.2. NCBI lineage: Eukaryota > Viridiplantae > Streptophyta > Magnoliopsida > Magnoliales > Magnoliaceae > Liriodendron > Liriodendron chinense. The sequence continues at coordinate 6,782 of PVNU02003199.1, forward strand.
CCACTCTTGCACTTTCGCAAGGAGTCTTCCAAAAGCAGTTTACTCAAACACAAAGGTTTGGACGTGCGTACAAACTGTCCAACGGTTACTTGAAGATATGGGAGCGGTTAGGAGATGTTTTCTCCTATGATCGTCCAATAATTTTATAAAAGGAAGAAGATCGATCAAGTAAAGGACATTTCTCACAGATCAACACAAACCCAACAAATCATTTTATCTTATCCGTCATCCGAGACATTTACCTTAGTATACGGTAGCGTAGCGTCCTCCATGGATATTTATCCTTTTTAGCAACAAATCATTTTATCTTAGTGTACAGTAGTTTACTATCCTCCATGGACATTATCCCTTTTTAGCATAGTTATTAGCTGTAATTCCCTTCTATCTATGCCAAGCACTAGATCTGAAGGATGATCTGACCCGACCATCCATTGCCATCCACCAATTTCGGTTATGCCTACGGCCACACCAAGTCATCTAGGTCTACGGATACACCGACGACGATCTCCATCTTCCTCGGGCGATCGCCAAAGGTTGTCTATTTATCATTTTATTTGCTTTATTCTGATATAATAGTTGGACCATTGGATGAACTATGAATTGTTTACCATTAATCGCAATCACACGAATTAGAAAGTCCTTTCGTTTGGAAGGCAAAGGCCCAACCCATTTTTGGAGGATGAACCCCACCCTCCAAGTATCACCTGATCATTATTATTAAGCAAATGTGTAAGTGGCTGAATAAGCAGCCGATCTTCTCAGATCTCGGTCATATATGGTCGATTACAACGTATCTTCCTATCTTAGCACTTGGGGTCAAAGTTGTTCAGTTGGAATCGAGTCATATAGTCGGTTTTGGCACGCCCGATACTCGTGACCAAAAGCAATGAGCAACTTTTTTTGGCACGCCCAGTGGTATAGCATTTGTGATTTTTATAACAATGCAACGAATGGTGGATCCAACGGTCAAGATGATCAAGGGGCCCATTGTTATGAGGCCTTGGGGGCAATTTATCCCTAGGTTGATCCCATGGTTCAAAATGGCCAGAAATTTCCATTTCATGTCAACATAAAAAAAAGTGGCCAAGATGGCCATTCCAACGGTCGATATGAGACAGAGGGATGGAGCCATTGGGAGCATCACTCCAACAACATGATTAGAGCCAGGCAACTTTTGGGAAAGAGAACCGATTTGTAAACCTGAGAGAGAAATTCGCTCCTAAATCATATAAAGAGATTCTCTCCTTTTTTTTCGATGAATACGGCAACCAATGCATGGGCTGTATCTCAACCATTCATATGTTTTGGACAGTCAAAATCTGAGACATCCATCTCTGGCAGATCGCATCCAAAGATAGTAATGATTTAACGGCCATTACTAAAAGGCTTCTTAGGGCCTACAATAATGCCTTTGGTCGTCCAATACTTTGATAAGTTCAACCAAGACTGGATGAATAGTAAATACAAAGAGCACCTTGAGTCAAAACCTGTGAGGTTCACAAAAAGTTTTTTATGGTAGTTCACCACTATTTTGTACAATCCACTTGCCATATTATGTGTGGTGGACCACGGCATAATCAGAGGCTCAATTGCAATTTCGGCAAGACCCTTTTAAACCTCATCGCTCAAGTCAGAAGCCATAGTATGGTATCGACTAAACTGGAAAGATATCTTTTGGCCGATAACGGTAATGGATAAATTAGGATGAGAGAAAATATCTCTATTTGGTTTTGTCAGACTAAGAGAGAGAAAATCTCTCTATTTGGTTCGTTAGACTGAGAAAGAGAGAAAATATCTTTGTACTCTCTTGGCTTTATCCAAATCAGAAGGCCGACAACGGTCTTGACCGATTTTCGTCAACCGATTTCGAACAACCAATTATCATGGCCAATATTCTCGAGATATTGATTTAAACAAAAAAATAACAAAAGTTCCCTTGGCCGATCAACATATGATGGCTAATGAAAAAGACACTTTGTTCCATCAGTGTTAAAAAAAAAATGCTCATGGTCTTCGATCAAAAGAAATCATGCAATGTTAGTGATGAAATGGGGTTAGAATATACACATTTCAGAGCTCAATAGCAATATTCCATCCAAATTGACGAAGATAAGGTGCTTGAAGTTATGGAAAAGGTGAAGAAACTCAAGGAAATTGAGGTGCAAGGAATAAGTGAGGAAATTATTTTTATCCTGTGGTTTAGTTTCTGTTGCTTGTGTACTTTTGCTTTTCTAGGATTTATGTGATTGAGGTATCCTTTCAGTGATGATGTTTGAAAACTTTCAAGTGCTAGCTAGGTATTATTTATATTGATCTTTCTCCATTAGGGATATACTATGCTGTGACCCAAATTTGATGTAGGCATGGACATGCTAAGATCGAACACCGTTTCTTTTACGTGATATTTATTCTGAATCCACAAAACTACTGGGAATCATCAACCAGTCTTCTTCGAATCCACGAGCAAACAGAGTAAAAACCTAAGTTTTATTGATAATAAGCAAGATTACATTAAAAATGAATTTTAACAAACTTATATTACCCTAAACAAGCCTTAATTCGTATTTACTAAAAATAGAAAGTTTTTCGAAAAAAGAAGTTACTAAAATTAGTAAAATCCTAATTAAAGGCCACAACTAAGTATAGTCTTTCTAAAAGTCATTATTTAACAAAAAATAGAAACTTCTAATTAAAAAAAAAATTTAGAAAGATGGAAACGAACTAAAAATTGGAATAATTAAAATAACAATTTTCTCTAAAATCCCATTTTTCTGCTATAACTGCACATTTTCTGGTGAAATGGAGGGACGCTACCCACTTTTGGGGGTCGTTTCACCTCAAAATGGGATTTCAGTAGAAATCTAGATGTTGTGCGTCCCGTATCTCCTCCGGGATCAAACGTTATGGCCGATTTACAGTCCGCCTTCTTTTAGTCCATCCATGGGAAAATTGTTGATTTTTTACAACTTTACCTCGATCCTTTTCGTTCCATGTGTCATATGAATGTGCTTGATCCATGCCCTTTATCGGGGGGTTCTCTCCCTACATCAAACTCCCCCACTTGAAAAAATCTCATCCTCAAGTTTCTTTTCAAGTTGGGGCCACATCATGATCTTAACTTCGGGGGTTGACGCTTTTGATTCCTCCTCGGCTTCTGCTCCATCTCGTATAAGAGAATGATTCTTCAACCGTGTCGCCTTCCTCAAGGGTATCTTCCACATATCAGCCCGCAATGCCTTACAATCTTCCACAATAGAAAGTACCCAAGCATCAACTAGGACGATCATGGATTCCTGCTAAACTGGATCCACAATTCCTAGGGTATATAGAGGCCCTTCTTTCTTACTTTTCACTTCCAAAGTAGTGATATTCTCCATTGTTTCAGGAGTTTGATCAACCTCGAAGATAGTAGGGGGTTGTTTGCATAGTATCAACTTCAGTGACTTTTACGAGCTTTAGCTCCTTGTCATTCACGATGGAGGCGTTGATCTATTCGATCTTATCAGGATTTTGAACAATGGCTGAGATGTTGGTGGGTTAGATCTCAAGGAAACCTGAAGAACCTCTCAATTCTCGATCTTTCAGATAACAACCTCATAATCGAAGACGGTGGTGGTAATTCCACCTTTCTCACCTTCCCCCAAATCACATCTTTATCCCAACGTTCTTGCAACATTAGCAAATTTAGAAATCTCTTACAAAATCAAGAAAAGATGGGACGTCTAGACCTTTCCAACAATAGAATCACTAGTGGAAAACCCAAATGGATATGGAAGGATGGGAATGGGACTTTATATTATTTAAATCTTTCTCAAAATGATCCACGGAGAATAGAAACACAATTTCCCCATGTTTTGCTGAGTGACTGGGTTGTCATCGACCTTAGCTCTAACATGCTAGAAGGCTCACTTCCAATCCCACCACCCTCCTCCTTTTACTTTTCTCTTTCCGACAACAAGCTAAGTGGACAAATCCCTATCTCTTGCAACGCAACATACTTGCAGTCCTCAATCTATCCAGAAACCATTTTAGTGGTTGGATTCTACCATGTCTAGGTGAATTCAATGATGCCCTCAATGTGCTAAATCTCCAAGGAAATGCATTTGACAGCCCCTGCTTCAAAATTTTAAAAAGGGATGCAATCTAAGAACTCTTGATTTTAGTGAAAATTAATTACAAGGCCAAGTGCCAAGGTCTTTGGCTAATTGCACAATGTTGGAGGTATTCAAGCTTAGAAACAATCAAATAAGTGACACCTTCCCTTCATGGGTAGAAGCTTTGTCCCAGCTATGCATTCTTGTCTTGAAATCCAACAAATTTTATGGCCCCATTGTTCGCTTCCCCAAGTGTAGGGTTGCGATGTAGTAATAATCTCAGTAAGACCGAGGTCGATCCACAGGGAAGAAAGTAAACAATTCAAACTATCCTAATAACTAGAATCTTAAAAGGTTTGTGAAATTGGTTTTGAACATAAAATAGAAAATCTGATAATGAAAAGATAACTAGAGCATCAAGGATCCACTTATAGCTCTCCTTAGATGCATAATTCGCTATGATTTCTCACTTTCTCAACTAGAATCAAAATTAAGTTCTATCTAGTCGGATAATAGAGCAGTTAAAACAATTAATCTGTCACATGTATGATTCATGTACATGATTCTCTCAATGCAAGCTAGGACTTAAGCATACTCAATTGCATAGGTCAGTCCCAATTCCAATAGGTTAAGATCACAACCATAATCATCAGTAAATCCTGTCACAAGATAAAACTAGATCATGATTTGAACTTGATCCAAATCACATACATAATCTCACATACTTCAGAAATTCCAGAAAAATAGACCTTTGGTATGAAGTTCTCACATGAGGATCATATGTCTAGAACGTATTGAATCCAATTCCTCGGATCATACAGGTCTAGAATAACTCAAAACAGTTAAGAACTCAAGCAATTCTTCTAAATATCCATGAGCCATCATAAGATTAAGAAAAACTACTTAGAACTTTATTTAAACTTCAAACCATTGTTCTTCAATAGAAATCCAACTTGAAACCAATAAAACGAATTAAACAATCTAAGAAAACTATAAGGTTCACCTCTTAGCTCTAGCTAAGAGATTAGCTAATGAAAAGCATATTAAAAACAAAACTAGAACTAAGAAAAGGAAGAAAAACTAGCTGGAGGGGACTAGGAAGCCTCCTATGACTTGAACTCCTTGCTCCCCACGTCCTTGGTTGCCCTGGAATAGAAGAGAGCACCTCCTTTTATAATACAGCAAGAGTATCGCAACATAACAGATTTTGTTTCGCTTCGTACGGCTTAACCAATGGTCGGATTGCCTTCAAATTTGATTTATAGCTTCCTTGTAATGTGATCTTCCTTATAGATGATTTAGATTTCCAATATTACCTTCTGAATGGGCCCACCAATCAGATCAGCGACCGCCTCTCAAAATCGCACAATTTGGGTACCTTCAGAACCAGTCATCTTGCTTTCAACACTACGGAGTGTGCAGAGGTCGAATTGATCTCAAATTTCAAAAATTGGTAGAAAACTTCCTCTTCTACATGATAGATGGATTAGATTGTCCAAAACAATTCCAGAATATGGTCCAAAAATTAGAACACTCAGGCCTTTTATAAAACCTGCGCAGTTAAATCTTTCTGGATGGTTCATCTTTCTTCAACCGGTACGATCAAACTAAACATCCTTTTGATCTGAAACTTTGTGGTTATTCATATAGGGATGTGGTCTAGAAGATGGTCAAAGTAGATTATTCATATAATCAATGATGGGTCACCTGGACCGGCCCAGAGTGGAGTAGGCGGAATCTGAAACTTTCTGGACAGTTCGTATTGTTTTGGCCACCATAGTCAATCCGTAGCTCCGATCGACACGAAACCACTTGGGTTATTTCTTCGTCGAGGTCCTCTTCGACATGGATATGTTGGATTTTCAAATATTATCAAGATGGCTCCAAAAAACTGTGCTGAAAATCCAAAAACGAGAATAGCCTGCTGTCTGAAATCTAGAAATCTGAAATTGCATGGCCAACCAGTCTTGACCGGTCAAACAGGGCTGGCCGACCGGTCTTGACTGGTCTAGCCTGTCTGTTAAGTGTCCAGGGAGTGCAGCCGACCGGTCTTGACCGGTCATGACCAGTCGGGCCTTCTTAGCCGACCAGTCTTGACCGGTCGGACCCATTTTCTGCATTCTTTCTTCTTTCTTTTCTTCTCTCCTTCCTCTCTCTTTGCTTTCTTCTTTCTTTGACCCACCTTGGGTCTTCATCCAAGGCTCCTAAATGTGCCATTTTGGTCACCAATTGGGCAAAGCCACTCTCATTCCTACAATCACAAAACATGTATTAGATGGGTTTTTTAAACATACAAACCATGCATATAATGTGATGTAACGGGTTAGATCATGTATAAATTGGAGGCTCAACACCCATTACACTTCCACAAACAAATCAAAGCTACCCAATGTTGCAGATCATTAACCTCTCTTCTAATAGTTTCACGGGGTCCTTGCCATCAAATATGTTTCAAAGCTGGTAGGTAAGGAGGATCATTCTCAATATGAGTTCCTTTATAGAACCAAAATTTCAATAAGGAATGCGAAAAGAATGGCATACTATCAAGACACGATGACAATTATGATTGAAGGACACAAAAGGGAACTGACGAAGATCCTGACCATCTTCACAGCAATCGATCTCTTAAAGAACTATTTTCAAGAGGATATTCCATAATCTATATGGGTTCTCGAGATGCTCCGTCAACTCAATATGTCACACAACAACTTCGCCGGCCAAATTCTAACATCACTTGAGAACCTAAGGGCTCGTTTGGGAGCTTGTAAATGCAGGTAAATGAGAAATGAAATTGGAGGTAAATGAATTAAGAGTAAATGGGGAGTACATGAACTACATTTGAGAAATAAATTCCATTTACCTCTATTTACTCTCAATCACTCCAATTTACATTCATTTAGTCCAAATTCTTTAATTTACACCTAATTACCTTAATTTACCTTCAATCACCCCAATTTACTTCAATTTACTCCCAATTAGCTCAATTTACTCCCAATTTACCTTCATTTACTCTCAATTACCCTAATTGACCTCAATTTACTCCTAATTATTCCAATTTACCTCAAATTGATTATTGTCATCCAAACAGCCCCTAACGTTGCTTGGGTCATTGGATCTCTCATGGAACAATATCTCAGGGGACTTTTCTTGGCAGCTGACAAAGCTAACAATACTCACAGTGTTGGACCTTTCACAAAACCACCTTATGGGAAGCATACTGAAAATTAAGTAATTTCTAACATTCACAAATTGATCATTTCAAGGAATTTTGGAATTATGTGGATCACCTCTTTAAAAAAAAAAAAATGCACTGCTCCACCATCAATAATGCCAACCTTTGAAGATGCGACTTCAGAATTGGATTGAAAATTCATGTGGATATGATTTGAAGTCGAATATGGAGCAGGAATGGGAGCTCTTTTTTGGACTCTAGCACTATGGACAAAGGGAATGAAAATATAAAAGAAATTTATAGATTCGATGGTTTTATTGATTTTCTCCTCTGCAATATTCCATCCAAAGTGACGATGATAAGGTGCTTGAAGTTATGGAAAGAGTGAAAAAACTCATGGAAACTGAGGTGCAAGGAAGAATTGAGAAAATTGTTTTTGTCCTGTGGTTTAGTTTTTGTTGCTTGTGTGCTTTTCCTTTTCTAAGATTTATGTGATTGTGGTATCTTTTCAGTGACGATGTTTGAAAACTTTCAATTGCTAGCTCGGTAATATTTATATTGATGCTTCTACCATTAGGGATATACTACGCTGCTAGCCAAATTTAACGTAGGCATATTCGTGGTGAGATCGATCACCGTCTCTCTCACATGATAAATATTTCGAATCCATGAAACTACTGAAAATCCTCAACCAATCTTTTTTCGAATCCACAAGCAAACAAAGTAAAAAACCCAAGTTTTATCTATAATAAGCAAGATTACATTAAAAGGGAATTTTAACAAACTTATATAATCCTAAACAAGCCATAGATTATACTTACTAAAAATAAAAAGTTTCCAAAAATAGAAAGTTACTAAAATAGTAAAATCCTAATTAATTAAAGAATACAACTAAGTAGAGTCTTTCCAAAACTCATTATTCAGCAAAAAGTTGAAACTCATAAATAAGCAAAAACTCTATAAAGAAGGAAATAAACTAAAAATCAGAATTATTAAAATAACATTTTCCCTAAAATCCTTTCTTTTTGTTGTAACCGAGCGTTTTCTGGCGAAACGGAAGGACACTACCCAGTTTTAAACAATGGCTGAGATGTTTGCTGGTTGGATCTAAAGGAAACTTGAAGAACCTCTCGGTTCTCGATCTTTTAGATAACAACCTAGGTGTCGAAGACAGTGGTGGTAATTCCACCTTTCTCTCCTTCCCCTAAATCACATCTCTATCCCTACGTTCTTGTAACATTAGTAAATTTCCAAATCTCTTACAAATTCAAGAAAATATGGGACGTCTAGACCTTTCCAACAATAGAATCACTGGTGGAATACCCAAATGGATATGAAAGGTTGGGAATGGGACTTTATACTATTTAAATCTTAGTGTATGGTAGTTTACCGTCCTCCATGGACATTTATCCCTTTTTAGGATAGCCAATAGTTGTAATTCCCTTCTATCTATGCCAAGCGCTAGATTTGAAGGATGATTTGACCCGACCATCGATCTCCATCCGCCAATTTCGGTTATGCCTGCAACCACGCCAAGTCATCTACGTCTACGGCTACACCAACGACATCTCTATCTTCCATCGGGCGATTTCCACCATCCGCGAAAGGTCGTCTGTTTATCATTTTATTTTCTTTTATTTTGATGTAATAGTTGGACCGTTGAATGAATTATGCATTGTTTACCGTTGATCACAATCACATGAATTGAAAAATCCTTTCGTTTGAAAGGCAAAGGTGCAACCTATTTTTGGAGGACGAACCCCACCCTTCAAGTATCACCTGATCATTATTATTAAGAAAATGTGCAAGTGGCTGAATAGGTGGCCGTTCTTCTCAGATCTCGGTCATATACAGTCGATTACGACATATATACCTATCTTGGCGCTTGAGGTCAAAGTTGTTCAGTTGGAATCGAGCCATATAGTCGGTTCTAGCATGCCGATACTCATGACCATAAACAACGAGCAACACCGTGATTCATGCATAGCTATCCATTTCATTCACAAGATGCACCCACGGGATAAATGGGCATCCCAAAATCAGCCCATTTCAAAACTCAGATGGACTACACAACGTGATGTAAGCATGCTTCTATGTGGTGTGGCCCGGCTTTGTGTTTTTATTAGCCTGATTTTTGGAGTTCAAAGGAGAACATAAGGGGGCGCACAAGATGCATAGAGTGAATATCATGCTCGCATCATGATAGGGAGGACACAAAAATGTAAAACAAGCTTTATTCTACAACAGTTGCACAGGAACCGACCGCATTTCTCCAACACTTCTATCTGCCTCTCTCCACTACCATTTGAATCAGATGCTGAATTGTAATTGAAGGTGCGTGTAAATGCACCCTTAACTGGATGTGACCATCTCACCAATACCTGATAAGTAATAAGATGGAATGAAAATTGGTGAAACATCTAGGGGTGTCAAGGCCCGGACTGGCCCGTCGGGCTTCTCGGCTTGGCCTGCCCCAAGTCAGGCTTCGGATTTGAGTATTAGGCCAAACTTCAAGCCCATTTTAAAATCAGGCTGGGTTTGGACTTGATGTCCCAAAGCCCATCAGACCGGCCCGTTAGGATTTGGAAAGTTATCTCCATCTCCCTCGCCTCCAAGGCTCCAACCCACCCCTCTCTCTCACCCCCAACCTACTTTTTTCCAAATGAATCTCTCTCTCTCTCTCTCTCTCTCTCTCTCTCTCTCTCTCTCTCCCCTTGTTAGGCCTGGCAACGGGTTGTGTTGAACCTTGTTCGCGTAGTGTCAAAAATTTGCTCACCCAAACCCAGCCCGTTAACTAACGGGTTGAAATTTAGAAACCCAAGCCCGGCCCGTTAACTAAGCGGGTTACCCGTAACCTGACCCGTTTAACCCGTTAGGCCAGTCTACTCATCAGATGGCCACACCGCGGACAATCTGACCCAACATAAAGCTGTGGTCCATCTAGTGGGCCCATTCTATCACCGGAAACAATAGGATTCACTAGTGAGACAAGGAAGAATCACGTGTACATTGCAATATTGCATATAATGGAGTGCCAAGGTTCATAGGTGGGCCATGGATTGGTGATCTAGACCATTATGTTAATGGGTTAAACGAGTTCGCAGGTGAAACATTGACCCGACCCGTTATGTTAACGGGTCTTAACAGGTCAACCCGTTAGTGACCCGACACAATAAGGCTAGACCCGAACACTGGTTTTTTCGTGCGGGTTTCATGCGGGTTAACGGTCGTGTGGAATTTTGCCAGGCCTACTCCTTGTATATGTATTACAGGCCAGGCTTAGACTGGACTTTCAGCCCGTCACAAGCCTAGGCCAAGTTTGGGCTTATGTTGCAGAATGTGGATGGGCTTGAACAGATCTAGGCCCAGCCCTAACCCGGCCCGTTGATACCCTGATGGACATCTTATCAAGAGATCTTTCCACATTTGAGTGTGAATCATTTGACTTCTACTGTTCGTTTGCCCGTCATGAAATGATGCCTTAGACTGCCTGCTTAGTATGTGTTTTGTGCCAGTCGCCCAAATCAAACCGTGTATACGTACATGTTTGCATTCCTTTTGTACACATTCTTTCATAAATGTATCCACTATATGGACTGGAATCTGCACATTTCGTTTCCAGATCAGTGATCTAAACCGTTGATGTAGTGGGCCTTCCCAAGGTTGGCCTTGTTTACATAATGTTTGGCCTTTGTTGGTTGAGGCCCATGCCGTAGTTTTCAAAGAATCAGGACTGGCTTGGATGTAGGCCCGCTAAAAGGCTGGAAAAGATGAGCCGGCCCATCCCATTTAATGAGAACTACTGGGCTTGGATCTTTGGCTAATGCGTTGGGCTTATCAATGTGGGTACTGAGCTAAGGGCCCATCACTGTGCCAGCCTTAGCCAAGATGGGCCACACTTCCATTACCATCGTGTATGTGGCTATATTATCAGCTGATCAAGACCATCCATTACGTGTACCCAGTTGTGGATATGTCATGGTCCAAAAGGCCATGTATGTAGATAGCCCTGGTGGTACAATTACTGGATTTTATGTGAACGGTCATAAATAAGATGGAAAGGTTCAAACCTTCGGAGTCATTTTTGGATTGTGGTCCAGTAAGAGTGCAGCCACTTGATGGACAGTGGAGATGCACAAGTGTGCAATTAAGTGTGGTTGCTTGCCACAACCCAATAAATGACCGAAACTTGCCGGCTGTGGCCGTCCAAACTGTGGGACCCATTAATGGCGGTGCATAGCTCAAATGTCACCCTGATGGGATGATGCTAACAGTCTCATCTGAGGCCATCCATACAGGTGAAATCAGACGGCTAAGATTGTCCCACGGTGAATTCTGTTCCATCTGCAGTGGGCCCCACGATTTGGGCAGTTCAAATTGAAGCACATACATCCCAGGTGCACATGTCTGGGATAGAAACCCTTGTAGGATCAAAGCCACACATCAGATGAGACTCAACATGTAGATGCTCTGATAATGAGGGGGCCCACATGCGTACAAAAGAATGGACGGTTATCAGAAATTGACCCATCAAGTTACAGGACGTGGGTTCTGCAAGGTGGTGGCCCGAGGCCTGGCTGGTTCGTAAGGTATTGGGACCCAGCCCAATACAGGTCCAGCTCAGGCCTTGGGCCCCTAAAGACCATGGATCGGATATGGGTCTCGCTTTTAAGCCCAATCAGGGAACGGGTTGATCAAGGACCTTGGTTTTGCAATATTTTCTATTGTAGCATTATCTGCTGAGAACACGCCCGTTCGTGATGATGTCAGTTCTGCTTGGGCCTGAAATGAAACTCTTGTCGGCGGCTCGTCTGAGTCACATGGGACTCATCCGAGTCAACTCGGACTTGAAGTCTGACCCAATATGGTACCATAAGTCATCCCACAAAATATGCATGACAAGGACGAGTAGGTGGCCAACTTGGGGGAGCCACGACGTGGGACCAAACTAGTTGTTTGGAGTCACCGAGTGAAAAACCCACGGGCCCAAGAACTAAACAGGCTAGGCTCAGACCTGAATATTCGGCCTGATGACTGAGCCTAGACCCTAACTGCTCCACACGTTGCATTCATTAGATCAAATTAAACTTTCCAATTAGCGGGGCCACCGCAGATCATGGTTTTAAGACTCAGGACGAGTCTAATGCATCTTGTCCAAACTGACTCAAAGTCGCTTGTAAGAGTTTTATAAGGTCTGCCTAATTGGTCAACGGTCTGGATTTGAGTTAGGTAATATGATCTGGCATTATTGGTGGACCCAACTCTAGTTGTGATTGATCTAGAATCGTGCTAGAGTTGTGCATTAAAGCTGTGTTACAGGTATAGTGTTATAGTTGGATTAGGATACTCAAATTCACGTAGAGCCCATAATAGAGGAGTTTCAATAGGTTTCAAACTCCTCAACCCTCAATAACTACAGCTGATCCCCATTCCTACACACGTTAAAGCTACTACTTTCACCCCGATGCTTCTCTCAAATATTAGGTGTGGAAGATCCCGACAACTGGATTGCAAACATGACTTCTTTACCAGGTACGAATTTCAGTTTGGGTTTCACGATCTCCATCTCCAATGGACATCGTGGTTTGTTTAAATTCCATAACAAAGATTTTACATTGGTAGGACCCAATCTGGTTCAGTACGACCAGTCACCTCAGTCACCCACCCACTCAGGCGAGTTGGCCGATCTATTCCCAGCTCCAGCAAGTCCCAACTCCATCACAAGGACCTAACGGCTCTTGTCCAAGTCGACGAGTCTTTTAACCAAGCTGTAGATAGTACCTACAAATCAGAATGTATGAATAAGTAGATTTCTCAACATTAAATTTCCTGTATTATTGGATATGTAAAAGATACACATACTAAGATAATGATCCAAATCATGATCTGATGGGTCAGACCATCTAGATGTTGCTGCTGGTCCAACCATTAGGTGGGCCACATGTTAGAAACAGTTGTATGGTTTGGAAGACTCTGGCTAGGTTTGCCCAGCCATACTTTTATTCATAACTGTAGCACACCTAATAAATGTGCTGCAGAAGGATGCATTAATCTTCAGATCTCACAATCCCCAACCAACTAAATTGTGAAATTTAAATGTGGAAAAACGAACAAACAATCACCACACACAATACGTGAACACTTTTTACCTGGAAACCCTCTAATAGAGGTAAAAATCACAGGACCTCATTCAGATAAAACAGGAAACTACGTAAAGCAGTCGTGCTCACTGTGGGGTGCCCAACCCGACACTGTCAGGCGCCTGCCAATGGCAAAAAAACAACGGAGGAAAAAACCCAGAGTTTCGGTCGCTCAATACCATCCAAATCAATCAAGTGAGCAACTGACCAATTTTGAAAAGTTTCGGTCGCCCAACATCCCCCGAACTGCACTCTCTCCTCTCATCATGAGGAGGAATACCCTATCAAAATGGAACAACGTGACCAACGTGATTCCTCAGCTAGGATATCTTAGAGAAGCCAAAATAATCACACTAAGCAGCATTCATGCATACTAGTGGTATGATCAGTTTACCACTTATATGGAGAGACATAACCTCGTTAGTAGACCCTATTAATTGACCGCGTATAAAAACCACTGGGACAATTGGACTATAGCCCATTAGTGTAACCAGTGCCTCCTCCATTTGTGTCCCTCCGAGGTTTTCATCAAGCTTATGAATGGTTGAAATTAGTCCAAGATCGATGAACAACATCTTGATATTGCTGCACATGTAGCAGGAACTCTTGCTGAAAATCACCACCACATTTTGGCAAGCGTACTTCCCACCTTGTCCCAAGTAGCTCTTCTCATTTGAAAAGAAGTGCACCAATTGCAATGTCGTGGTGTGTGTGGGTGTGTGTAGAGCTGCACACAATTCGATCTAGCTCAAAAAGCTCGCTCGACTTGGCTCATTTAAGCTCTGCTTGGCTTGGTTTGTAGGGCGGTTCCATCAAGCACAATCTTGATTTTGAAAGCTCATTCAAAAATAAGCCAAGCTTGAGCATGTATAAGCTTAGCTTGACTTGGCTCGAAGCTCGAAGTTCGAAGTTCGAAAAAAGCTTAGGTCACTTGAGCTTGGCTCGGCTTGGCTTGAGCTTTATATATATATATGGGAAATGGTACTATGTGGTCGAGCTCTGTGGGCCCCACCGTGATGTGTGTCAGACATCAACACCATGCATTTGATGGGTCCCCTTTAGGTTATGGGATACGCCAAAAATCAGCCGTATAGGGAACTCAGGTGGGCCATACCATCTAAAACCATGTGAAGACATGCCTAAAATATCTAAAATCACTTGGTGGAGCCTACCTGAGTTTTGGATGTGCCTGAAACCTGGTCTGACCCCTCGTACAAGTGGAACACACATAATGGATGGGCTGGATTTGTGAACCACATCTCAGTGGGCCCAATCAACGATCATGAATGTTTTAATGGGTGGATAACTCCTCCCAACTGTTGTATGTGGTGTGTCCCACCTAAGTCATGGATTGACCTGATTTTTTAGCCAGTTGCCCACCATTGAATGGTGCATCTAACTGATAGAGTAGATGTTCGAAACACATCACGGTGGGGCCCACACAGCTCGACCTCATAGTACCATTTCCCATATATATATATATATATATATATATATATATATATATATATATATATATATATATATATATATATAGAGAGAGAGAGAGAGAGAGAGAGAGAGAGAGAGAGAGGAATTCTCACCTGCGAACCATCTTTCATGAGAACTCGTGAGAGATTTCTTAGGGCTCATCACACGTGATGTATCCCTAAAATCTGAGCCGTCCACGTGATGCAGCACTCCAAAAAACCCCTGGGGCTCAAATTTCAACCTGATCCAGAACTTTGCTGGTCCATAGAAGAGAGAGAGGTAAATCAAGGGAGGAATGTAACGACCCGAGATTTTCGACTCTCGTGTATAACGCGACGGCCGAATTCCCAAGTAATTTATGGAATAACTAATTTGTCAAATAATAAAATATAGCATTCAAGCACAATGGCGGAAACAATTATCATCTTATTCTATCAAACTTACTACGTCATCATTAATGTTTAAATAAGGGAACCAACCAATATCCATACTGATTAATTAAAATACAAAACTATGTCTTCTCTTGAAGATTTATTACAATTCCATAAATGTATCAACTACTCAAAAGAAACATTTAATAAATGAAAACATCGACTAAGTTTCTCCAACATCGTCATCCGCCATGTGATCGTACGAACCATCGAATTCTTCTCCTTAAAAATCGGGTTCAATACCTGGATCTTCACCTGCATCATCTAAATTGTGTTTGGGATAGCGTTAAACGCTATCATAGTGGGGAATATTCCCTCCAAGACTATCAAGAATAACAATGTACAAAACTCAGAGTAACGCAACACAATAATATCTTTATTCAAACAAAACAATCAAGTAAAAATCTTTGTTAATGCGATGCATGGAATGCATGCTTTGGCTAAGGTACCCTGGCTAGAATCACAATACATGAAGTGGGAGACTCCCTGTTACGACTTCATGCTAGCCACTAGTCACCAGAGGTTCCTGGGACACATAAGCCCATAGTTTTGCCCGACCACGTGAGAAACAGGACGCTCATAGCCCAAATCTACACGTGACAGTGTATGGGAGAAGTAGGACGCTCTAGCCTATTCTCAATTCCGTACACCCACATGGAGCCAAGTGAATGCATGACTTTAGTTTCACCTTTATTTAAGTGTTTTCACATACAACCGATTTAAATAAAACTCAGTGGTCACTATGGGGAGTCGCAAGCAACCCAGCATAGGCCAACAGCACGGGATTAGTGTCCATAGCACCAACCCCGGCTCATGAGAATTTGTATACCATTAGTGTCCACTCATTGTCCCATTTTATGATTTCATCAGTCCCAAAAAGGCCAATGTTGTACATCATGACCAAATTCATTAAAATACCCATGTACTGTAAATGGATCAAATCAAGCATCATGTACATGTAAGGATCCATTAACAAACAATCACTTCATTCTCTCAGTTAAGTCAAGATATATTCTTCCATCATGGACACCTCTTACGGGTTCCATCTCTCTACATCGAATAATTTTACCAACTTAGGGACAAAGAGTATACAATAATGGGATGTCCATATGATAATCTTATACACATATTTCATATCACAATATGAAAATCAATGTTACTTGTAATACATGGACTAAGAAAATAAGGGCATAGATTTCACAAAAATAAATAACACGAATACACATGCTTCTTAGTCAAAAATCTAAAAAAATGAATCACATCACCATATAATGATATTCATTACAAATCTCACATCAAACTTCATGTTATATGGATAAGTAATTCAAAACAAAACAACTTCACATGCCACAAAAGAAACTTATGATAATCGTGATATTATTAATGAAAGGCTTGAAGGAAAATCCTCACCTTATGATGGACTTAGAAGAAGAGGGTTATAGAAGATCCTAGCCGCTGGAAAAATATGAGAAATAACTCTCTTCTCTTCTCTCTCTCTCTCTCTCTCTCTCTCTCTCTCTTTCTCTCTCTCTCTCTCCTCTCTTTCTTTAAGGCATGGAGGCTAGGGTTAGGAGAAGGATTTGGAGGTGCGTAGTAGAAATATGGAGAGGGATGTGCACGCGGGGTCTTGTGTAACAACCTCTTGAGGTGGGTTTCTCAAATCTCAATATTCGGATGATCTTTGATCAATTTCAATCCGTTCATCATATCAAGCTCGAAGAGTAGAGTCAAAATACGTTAATTTCTTGATGATTCACATTCTAGATTGGCCGATCCTTGAAAATGGCCTAACGGGTGCTAAAATGGGCTTGATCTCAATTAACGGTCTACGCTTAATGATCAGAGCCCAAATTTTGGAAAAATATATGATCATGATAGGCAAATAATTGTACAAAGTTTAGTGGTTGATTGATGGTGAGAAATGCCTAGATATGAAATTTCAACTTTTGGCGAAAAGGGAAGGGGCTGGCTTTGTGGTTCAACGGTGTAGGATTATAGATCGGGATCCAAACTTTGTGTAAACTCGTAGTCATATGAGTATAATAAGTTGTCCAAATTTAAGAAGTGATTGATAGTGAGAAGTGGGTAAATTGAAAGGTTCAGATTTAAAAAGAGTTGGTAACTCATTAATTTTTAAAACGGGATAACTTCGCGCATAAGAAAGATGCTTATCAAGGTGGCGCACTCAAATCACACTATTGGTCCATGATAAAGACGATCCAAGTCACTCATATAAAGAAAAATATTCAACTACGACTAACCATCCACTTTCCTCACTTGATGGACATGAAAATCAAAGATTAAGGGGCTGATTTGACAATTGGACCACTTCTGCTATGATTTAAGGGCTGAAATTTGACATTTATGGTTAATATGTGGCAAAAAGCTTAAATTCAGGGTTTTGCGTGAAAGTGATCGTCAGAAACTATAATACTTAAAAATGGCATCTTAACTTAAGTTTAACTAATGGCATTTTCGTAATTATCTAAAAAGTGTGTGATTTTTGAAATCTGATCTTTTTACGATGTTTATGGGATCATTCTAAGCAACTTTTGTAAAAGGTCCCCTATCGGATCTCCTACGGATGTCCCGCTATTCGCAAATCAACGGTAAATGTACGATAATTAATAAAAAAATAAATTAAAAATGAATTTTCAAATAAATCTCGAAAATCTGGGGCGTTACAAGGAAACTGTTTCCATTTGCCATGGCGTAACAGATTTGTGAACCAAGTTGAAAGTTGAGCCCCGAGGGTTTTTCAAGGTGCTGCATCACATGGATGGCTCAGATTTTAGGGACACATCACGTGTGATGAGCCCTAAGAAATCTCTCACGAGTTCTCATAAGAGATGGTTTCGCATGCCCCCCCCCCCCCCCCCCCCCCCCCCCCCCCTCCCCCCCTCTCTCTCTCTCTCTCTCTCTCTCTCTCTCTCTCTCTCTCTCTCTCCCTGGCCACCGGCATGACACTTCATGCACCTCACGATCTCACCTGAAACTCAGTCCTCTCGCACAGCACGCTACACACACCCACCCATTCGTGGATCATGGTTTCATTCTTCCCAAATAGGTAGGTTTTTTACGATTTTTTTCTTATTTTTTTAACTATTTTGTTTAAAATAGAGAATACCCTCAAATAGAGCTAGTTTTGGGAATTTTTTTGGGTCAGATTGGGGTTGGGTTAGGTCGGATAAAAGACAAAGCTTGGCTTGACTCAGCTTGGCTCGGCTTGGCTCGATAAAGCTCGATCAACTCGGCTCGACCAACAAGGCAAGTTCGACCAGCTATTTTGAGCTTGATGCTCAAGCCAAGCCAAGCTAAAGCTCAATGGGCCACTGATCAAGCCAAGCTCGAGCAGAGCTATGCTTGGCTCATGTGTAGCTCTAGGTGTGTATTGAAGTGTGTGTGTGTGTGTGTGTGTGTGTGTGTGTGTGTGTGTGTGTGAACATGCATGAGGTCTCCTAGGGTCATTTATAAATGATGTATGGTGGGTAAGGAGGATTTTTGTATCATTTATTTATTTATTTTTATTTTTATTTTTTTTTTTCTGTGTGGGGGAGACTAGTGTGTTAGCTTCACACATCTAGATTGTGCGAATTATGGGCGGAGCATATATTTAAAAGGCAATTTACAAAAAAAAAAAAAAAAAAAACACCACTACGTGGGGCAGGGGCATTGGTGTCACTTGTCTAAATCAATAATAGTTAATGAATTAACACTTTTTATCTTAGCACTTGTTTTACATTAAGCTGACTTGATAAAGTCATTTTTCATAACCCAAAAGAGCTCTTATTTGAAATAATTAAGTTTGATAATAATTAAAAAAAAAAAAAACATTCACATAAGAGCTTTTTTAACCGTAGTTGTTGTCATTTTTTTTTTTATTGTAACAATTCCATCTCAAACAACCAAGTCACTTCATGCCATCTCCTTCTATGTGGGTCATTCATTGTATCAGATATTGGATGTGGGTCATTCATCATATCAGACATTGGATGTGGATTGTCCATCATATGAGCCCACCTTTGATGTAGATGATTCAACATGTGGGCCAAACCTTCAATTGGATTGTCCATCATGTCGGGCCCACCTTGGACGTGGACCATTCATCATTAGGGGCTGACCTTTCATGTAGATTGTCCATTATATGGGGCCCACTGTTGTAGGCAAATATAGTCTAGCGAGAAGTGAGGGATCGCAGCATATCTCATGAATGCGAGCAGTCATGATCGTGCTCGAGAAAAGGGGTCGCATATCGTGAATGCGACCAGTCAGGATCGTGCTCGAGAAAAGGGGTCGCATATAGTGAATGCGACCAGTCTGGATCGTGCTCGAGAAAAGGGGTCGCGTTTCATGAATGCGAGCGGCTAAGCTCGTGCTCGACAAAAGGGGTCGCATATACAGAATGCGACCAGAGTATTCTTCATTCGAGCAGCTCCCGATATCTGGGTGATCGTGGTCTTTGGCATAGATGGCCTTCGTCTCATAGTACCAGTAGTCCGTATAGGCCGATTTTCGGTTTATATCTGTTCTTAGCTTCGAATATCAGGAGACGTAATCGGCTAGACGTCTAGGATGTTTTGACTACATCTTTTTCCGAGGATTATCGAGATAAGTTTCTTATCCCGCGAAAACAGGGCTAACCTTAACAGCTTGCGTAACAGCCTGGATCATTGAGATCTGTATAAATAGATGACTCTATTGATGAAAAAGGTACACAATATTCAATCTTTACCTCCGGTGATTGGCTGTTCTATTTCTTCACCCCATCTGACTTAAGCATCGGAGGGCTAACGGCTGGATACCGACCACCCTTAGTTGTTTTCTGTCCCTTTTCAGGTCCGAAGAGGAAATCCAAAAACTTGAAGGGAAGGTGAACGTCTGGTGGATCCAGTTACAGAATTTGACGTAAACAGCTTGGCGCCGTCTGTGGGAACGATTTGATCATCACAGTCAATCGTTCTACCACCGATCAAATTCCTTCCACTATGCCTCCTAAGAAGGCAGTTCATCCCTCCACATCAAGGCAAACAGTACCTCCGCCTGACGTGACGGAATCAATTCCTGTTCCTCAAACCGTTTCAACAAACATCCCTCAAGGAGCTCCAAGCGTGCCATCGGCGAACCCGTTACTTGAGGCTTCCGGAAGTCAAGAAGATGTCATGCGTTTCTTGGGAAATACCCTTCTAACTCTCAACCCTGGGTTTCAAGCCCTGTCTAACCGGCTTGATCAGCATTTCCTGGAGCCTCAG
Organism: Liriodendron chinense; assembly: GCA_003013855.2. Classification (NCBI taxonomy): domain Eukaryota; kingdom Viridiplantae; phylum Streptophyta; class Magnoliopsida; order Magnoliales; family Magnoliaceae; genus Liriodendron; species Liriodendron chinense. Next base: position 27,338 of record PVNU02003199.1, read on the forward strand.
AAGCCACCTTCCGGGGGGTTGCCGGCACAGCCCATACCAATGGCTTCCAGACACTCTGTGGACGAACCACAGGTTCAACCAAATCATCCTCCATCGAACCGAGCGCCGATTGGCAACCAACCCCCCTTATTATCCCCGCATTCCGTACATTCCAGTACCTCTCGCCAACAACAATCTCATGGTTCCACCATTGAAGCTTCCGGTTATACGCTACCATGGGAAGGGGATCTTAAAAAGATCCATGATCGTTTTGATGATATGGAGCAACGGTATCAAACGAATCGACCATCAACCGCCATGGCGTCGATACACCGATCCGAGTCCCCTTTCACCAGCGAAGTCATGGAAGCACCCCTACCAAGAAAGTATCGCACACCCGTCATCACCCCATATACGGGTACTGGCGATCCTCTCGAGCATTTGGAAACTTATAGGTCTCTTATGGAGCTGGAGGGACATGGGTCAGAAATCATGTGTAGGGCCTTCTCCCTAACTTTAAAAGAAGCAGCCCGTACCTGGTTCCGGGGATTGAAACCTCGATCTATCGGATCCTTTTCACAGTTATCGGAGCTGTTCCTTTCCCAATTCATGGGGAGCATCCGCACCAAAAAACCGGCGTCTCACCTAATGGATTTGAAACAGCAGCATGGAGAAACAATAAAGGAGTTTACAGTGCGCTTCACAATTGAAGCAGTCCAAACCGAAGGGTATACTGAAGAGAAGGGCCTCACCGCCCTAATAGCTGGAATCACCGGTGAAAAGTTCAGATTCGCTCTGGATAAAAACCCTCCCAAAACTATGACAGAATTCCAAGCTAAAGCACAGAAGTATATCAATGCTGAAGAGGTAGCGTTGGCACGTCATGGTTCGCAAGGCAAGAAGCGCAAGCTGGAGGAAGTCTCTTCTTCAGATAAGAAATATAGGTGCGATCGGCGAGATTGTTCTCCGAAGAAAGTTTTCTCCGGTAAGTACCATAACTACACTCCTCTTAACCGGACTCCGGAAAAGGTGCTAATGGAAATTAAGCATAAGCCGTATGTGAAATGGCCCGCGAAAATAAAATCTGATCCTGAGAAAAGAGACAAGAGCAAGTTTTGTTATTTCCATAAAGACCATGGGCATACTACCCAATACTGTATAACTTTGCGTGACCACATCGAGGCTCTGATTCGGAAAGGTCATCTTCAAGATTATGTTGCTCGGCAAGGTCGCTCGCCAAAAAGGGGGGAAGCCTCCCAACAACAGAAGAAATCACCTCATCGACACCCTCCTCAAGAAGACGCTGAGCCCACCGGGGAAATTCGGACCATCATCGGGGGACCAGCATGCGGTGGCGATTCTTAAGCTTCAAGAAAAGCATACACTCGTAAAGCGTCCAAGAAGCCCCAACACATCTACTGGCTGGAACATACGTCCAACGCATCGAAAATCAGTCATCCTCCAATTTCCTTCTCTCTCGAAGATGCAGAGGGAATTCACTTCCCTCATGAGGATTCTATCATGGTCGCTCTAAAGGTATCAAACTATTTAACCCATCATATTATGGTGGATACAGGTAGCTCTGCTGATATTCTGTACTTGGAAGCTTTCAACAAAATGGCACTCGCCAGAAGCCTACTCAAGCCAGTCTCGACACCCCTCGTTGGCTTCGGGGGCGAAGTGGTGACACCTGAAGGAAGCATTGACCTTCCCGTTACCTTTGGGGAAAGTCCAGCGAAGACAACTGTCTTCATAAATTTCATTGTGGTGGACCGAAGATCAGCCTACAACACCATTTTGGGCCGGCCATCTCTTAATAAGGTTGGGGCAGCTCTACATCCTTTATATTTGTGCGTTAAGTTTCCTACCCCAAATGGTGTTGGGGTTGTACGAGGAAATCAAAAAAAGGCCCGGTCATGTTATGAGATAGCCCTACAAGATCGAAAGAAAGCGCAAGCGACGCCCGTTATGGTGATATCATAAGATTCACCCAACTCCTCGACAGATACTTCGTTAGATCCGAGAGAGAACGTCCTCCAATCAGGAACTCCTGGGGAAGAAATAGTGGCGATTTACTTGACTAAAGACGACCCGTCCAAAGTCGTATACATTGGATCCTCTTTAACCGATGTCTATCGTGAAGATCTGGTCCGTTTCCTCACCGAATACCAAGACGTATTCGCTTGGTCTCACAAAGATATGCCAGGCATCGACCCCAACGTCATCGCACATCGTCTGAATATCGACCCAAAGCATAAACCCGTACACCAGCGTCGACGTGCCTTCACTGCAGAAAGGCAAATGGCAATAAAAACTGAAGTTGAGAAGCTGCTAACAGTCAATTTCATAAAAGAAGTTGACTACCCAGAATGGGTCGCGAACGTAGTTCTCGTCCGAAAAGCTAATGGCAAATGGAGAATGTGTATCGATTATTCAGATTTGAACAAAGCGTGTCCCAAAGATAGCTTCTCGAAGCCACGAATCGACCAGCTGGTCGATTCAACAGCTGGACAAGCTCTGCTTAGTTTTATGGACGCATACTCTGGTTACAACCAGATCATGATGCATCCACCTGATAGCCAGCATACCGCCTTCATCACAGATTGGGGATTATATTGCTACCAGGTAATGCCGTTTGGTCTTAAAAATGCACGGGCCACCTATCAGCGCCTCGTCAACAAAATATTCGCTGCTCAAATCGGTAGAAATATGGAAGTTTACGTCGATGACATGCTCGTGAAAAGCATCATAGAAGATGATCATCTTTCTGATCTTCAAGAAGCCTTCGATCTGATGAGGGAATATCAGATGAAGTTGAATCCAGAAAAATGTGCATTCGGAGTATCTGCTGAAAAGTTTCTCGGATTCATGGTCGGCCAGCGAGGGATTGAGGCAAATTCTGAAAAAATAAAAGCATTGATAGAGATGAAATCCCCGACCACTCTTAAGGACGTCCAGCGTTTGGCTGGTCGCATCGCTTCGTTGAACAGGTTCATCTCGTGAGCGTCTGACAAATGCTTACCCTTTTTTAAGCTTCTCCGTGCTACAGCAAAATCTGCTTGGAAATGGACATCACAGTGCGAAGAAGCTTTTCAACAACTGAAGCAATATATGAGCACACCCCCTGTTTTATCTAAACCTGTAGCGCACGAGCAACTCATCATTTATTTATCTGTGTCTTCTACGGCCGTTAGCGCCGCTTTAATAAGAGAAGATTCCGGGATACAAAGGTCCGTTTATTATATCAGTGGGGCAATGGTGGATGCTGAAACTCGTTATTCTGATATGGAGAAGTTGGCCCTGGCTTTAGTCACGGCAGCTCGAAAACTGCGACCATACTTTCAAGCCCATGCTATTCTAGTACCAACAAATCATCCGTTGCGACAGGTCCTTCAAAAACCTGAGGCTTCCGGACGATTAGCTAAATGGGCGGTCGAGATTAGCGAGCACGATATCTCGTTCTGCCCTAAGCCCGCAGTCAAGGGCCAGGCCGTGGCTGACTTTATCGCCGAATTCACATACTCCTCTTCCGATGACAACTCCGCGACCAGTGACAAACCTTCCTGGTCACTCTTCGTGGACGGGTCGTCGCGAGCCACCGGTAGCGGAGCGGGCCTAATTCTAGTCGCTCCAGACGGGTCGCATTTTCGATACGCTTTACGTTTTGATATTCGCATCTCAAATAATGAAGCAGAATATGAGGCCCTGATCGTTGGCCTCGAACTAGCAATTGTCCTTTCAATACAGAATCTGCTCATTCACAGCGATTCCCAGCTTATTGTCAACCAAGTTCTCGGTGAATTCGAGGCCAAAGAAGAAAGGATGGCCTTATACAAATCTCGTGTCCTCATCCTACTCGCAAAACTGAAGACTTATGAAATAATTCATATTCCTCGCGAGACGAACCAACTCGCAGATTCCCTGGCAAAGCTCGCCTCTGCACCAAAATCTGAGTTATCACATTCAATCCCCATCGAGCATCTTCAAAATCCGAGTGTCGATCAAGCAACTCTCGAGCAGGTAACTTCGGTACAATAATCTCCGTGTTGGATGGATCCCATACTCCTTTACCTCAGAGATGGTTACCTTCCAGACGATAAGAAAGTCGCACGATAAATTCGTCATCGAGCCGCCAAGTATACCTTACAGGATGGAGTATTGTTACGTAGGAGTTTTTCCTTGCCTTATTTAAGGTGTCTTCATCCAGAAGACGCACGCCGTGTTCTCGATGAAATACACCAGGGGACATGTGGTAACCACCCAAAGGGGCGATCCCTAGCATATAAGGCGATGAGGCAAGGATATTTTTGGCCCACTATGAAAGCAGATGTAATTGAATACTCCAAAAAATGTGACAAGTGCCAGCGATACTCTCCTATACCTCATATACCTTCCGAATAAATGACCCCAGTCGATAGCCCTTGGCCTTTCGCTCAATGGGGGGTCGATATTATCGGACCCTTGCCTACCGGAAAAGGACAAAATAGGTTCGCAATAGTAGGGGTCGATTATTTCACCAAGTGGGCCGAGGCGGAACCATTAGCCAAAATCACTGAGAAACAAACTACTAAGTTCATATGGAGAAATATCATATGCCGTTATGGACTCCCCCACACGATAATTACCGACAACGGTACTCAGTTCGACAATGCAGCTTTCGATGAATTTTGTGCAAAGTGGAAGATACGTAACGTCCGCACCTCTCCATATCATCCCCAGGCAAATGGGCAAGTTGAGGCAGTGAACAAAATCATCAAGCACCACTTAAAAACCAAGCTAGGTGAATGTAAAGGTATGTGGCCGGAACTTTTGCCAGAAGTACTATGGGCATATAGAACCACGACTCGTACATCAATAGGCGAAACCCCTTTCTCCTTAGCATTTGGTGTCGACGCAGTAGTACCAGTGGAAATCCAAGTGCCCTCGTATCGGATTGAGCAGTATGACCCCACAGGTAATCAAGAAGGTCTGCGACTTCATCTTGATCTCTTGGAAGAGCGTAGAAATGCCTCCCAAATGCGAGCAACTGCATATCAACAACGCATCGCTCGCTATCGTAACGCTAAAGTTCGACCTAGAGCTTTCCAACTGGGTGATTTGGTTCTCAGACAAAACCTTGGGGTCTCTACTCGATCATTTGATCCGAATTGGGAAGGACCGTATCGAGTCGTCAAAATTGTGCGACCCGGCACTTACTATCTTGAAGATATGCAAGGAAGACCAGTACGCTGCCCTTGGCACGTGGAACACTTGTTGCAATACTTCCCTTCATGCAATGTAATTCTTAATGATATTCGAATGAATTAAGGGTTGAAATTATCTTTTGGTCGCTACTCCATTTACTTGGACTCAAAAAGCCCCGAAGAAAATACATACATTCTCTTGGCCAATTGCCTACCTTTGGTAGGGTTGAAATTATCTTTTGGTCGCTACTCCATTTACTTGGACTCGAAAAGCCCCGAAGAGAATACATACATTCTCTTGGCCAATTGCCTACCTTTGGTAGGGTTGAAATTATCTTTTGGTCGCTACTCCATTTACTTGGACTCGAATAGCTCCGAAGAGAATATATACATTCTCTTGGCCAATTGCCTACCCTTGGTAGGGTTGAAATTATTATTAGTTGGTTGCTTTTCCGTTTTATGGATCGAAAATAGCCCTGAAGAGAGCATACGTGCTCTCTTGACCAATTTTCTGCCTTTGGTGGAATCAAAATCTCAATTGATTGACTAGTCTGTCTCAACGCAGACAGAGACGGTCATACGACCCTCGGATTGAGTCACTGTTTATGAGTCAGATGCGAGCAGTTCAGTTCGTGCTCGAATTAAGGGGTTGCACCTACTAAATGCGAGCAGTTCAGCTCGTGCACGAATTAAGGGGTCGCACATCCTAAATGCGAGCAGCGCAGCTCGTGCTCGAATTAAGAGGTTGCACATCCTAAATGCGAGCAGCGCAGCTCGTGCTCGAATTAAGGGATCGCACATCCTAAATGCAAGCAGCGCAGCTCGTGCTCGAATTAAGGGGTCGCATCCCCTGATGAGTCAACATGTGATTAACATAAAGCAAAAATGAAAGTTAGGGAGAATACGCAACACTGAAGAAATAGATGTTCATTAATGATGACCAAAAGGTCAAGACAGTTACAAACTTCTTCTCAAAAAGTATACATATAAAAAAATATATATATACATAGGAAGGTGACGAGGTCAAGGTTGGTCATCCCCATCTTGCGCAGGCTCGCGGCTCTCAGCTTCAGGACCAGCCTCGGGAGCAAGAGCAACATCTGTTGCCCCAGTGACTTCATTCTCAGCAGCAGCCCGTTCTCTAGCTGCAACCTCGAAAGCCACTCTGTCGAACTCCTCAACGTTAAAGGTTAGAGCAATCTGCTGCATAACTCTGACCGCAAAATCGCGACCAGCGATATACGCTTCATATCGCTCCTCGTCATAAAGTTGAGAAGTACGAAACTCCTGGACTGCGCGAGGACCCTCGTCAGATACGATCTGAACGAGAGCCACTCGCTCCTCTTCCCAGTGGATGGAATCATCCTTCAGCTGTTTAAGTCGCTGCTGGGCCTCCTCGAGCTTGGTCCGAGCGTCCTTGAGCCGCTCTTCAAGCTAGATCTTGTCTTGGCGAAAGATCTCCTTCTCCTTCTCGCTCTTAGTATGAAGCTCTTGAAGCTTTGCGAGTTGGAGGTCCAGTGACTGAAAGCGATCAGTCATGGATTGGACTTTGACAAGGAGAATCTTTTTCTCTTCGTCCAGTTTGGCGATTTGGGCTTCCAAAGCCTTCACCAAGCAGTCCCGCCCTTGGACCTCGGCTTCCATCGTCTTCTTCTTCTTCTCCCCATCCTCCACGCTGCGGCGGGCTGCTTCGATGTCACGTCTGACTCGAAGCGTGAGATCCAGGCTCTATAAAAAAATGTGTGAGAGAGGAGACAAATTAGAATAATTCGCCATATCAGTAACAAAAAATATATAATAAAAAGAGACGGTGTAAGGTTGGTTACCTGTAGCAGTCTCACCCCGATGTCGGTGGAGAGAGCTTCGGGGCTTGGTTCGGGGAGGCTTCCGAAGGAGTTGGGAGAGATTTTGTCAAACATAAACTCGCATATTGGATGCAAGTGTGGAGGAATGACAAAAGTTCCCGAGCCAGAAGCTTGGGCTACAACCATCTCCTTAGAACCGGCCTCGCGAGCACTCACAGCGCCCGAGGCGGGCGTCAGCAATTCGCGAGCAGCAGTAGGCTCGCTTGAAGCCCCCTTTGGAGGGAGGCCTCCCCCTCTTCGATCGCCTTTCGGTGAATTATCGACAACTTCGATAATTGGCTGACGATGAATGTCAGCATGAGGGGCCACGGTGGATAGAGGGGCCGCGTTGACCGGAGGGGTCGCGGTTGTACGAGAAGTCGTAGCGACCCCTCCCGAGGCAGCCCCTCGCGATTGAGGACCGCGAGCAGACCCCTCTGCGGGAGCAGGCGCATTTGAAGGACCCCCCGTGTCTTTCTTTTGCCTCTTCGAGGCTGTGCCTTTCAGACGGGGAAGTACCCCCAATGCACCTCTCTTGTCCCCAACATTCGTCATCTCTTCTCGAAAGATGAGACCTGCTGCACAGAGATGACGAGGTTCTAATGCGACGTTGACTCTAACTTACTTCTCGTTGAGTCCGCCTCGCAGGTTCGGCTTCACACCAGTTGGGATTCCTACGAACAAAAAAGAAGGTACATTAAATCGTCAAGGGCGCGGAAAGCTATTGTCTCTTTTGGACAGATGAACAAGCGCTTAACCCACCTTCGCCAAAATGGCGACTAACGTTATGGCCTTTGGGGTCGGAGCCCATTTCGGACTCCCAGTTGCCGGAGACATAGAATCACCTTTTTCTCCACCCCGGGCAGTTGGAAGAAGGGTTCCCCAAGATAAAGTTATTCCGGTGCCAGAAGCATAGGTAGTACCAACCCTCGCTAGCTGGCGCCTTCTTCAGCTGGAATAACCTTAAAAACTCCTCAGCGGTTAACTCCTAGTTACCCGCTTGCTTCCAGAGGACGAAAGCACTCAGAAGTACCCGCCAGCCATTTACTATTAGTTGGCCCGGGTGTGGACCCTCGCCGATTTTCCGCTCTCCCCACACGACGTTCTTCTCGTCCCTTTTCCTTTCGGAAAAGAAGGAGATGAGGAATGCGTGAGTGCGAAATCGCCATTTGTGCCACTGGCTTGCCTCGTTCTCGAGGGCTTTGTTCGGTTGTCGTGTTAAGCTGGATGTGTTTAAATGTATTTATATAAGACCAGAGTCGCCACTAGCCATTTACTTCGAATCTACAGTCGGCTAGACCCCGTAGAAACGTTAAAGAAGGGGATCCAAAGATTCATTCCTCTAAAATGACTCCTTTTGATCTGCGGCCAAAGATTCAAGGTAAGGGATCACGGTTACAGGGTGGGAAGAGGTTAAGCACCCCACACACTGCCCGTACCGAAGTACGGTCTCTACTTCACAGAATCGATCGAATACTTGAAAGTCTAGTTTAATCCTCGTATATTCTCATGGATGACATGATGCATGAATGCGGGTCTGAACAGTAAGAGTTTCTGATGGGCAGGTTCCAACAACGGGCAAGCCCAGAGCGTACGCTCGAACTGACAGGTGCTTTATGCGAGATGATGCATGCTGTGTGCTTGAATATTCAAAGTGTCTATAGTGATATGTACGTGAATGCAGGTCTGAACAGTAAGAGTTTCTGATGGGCAGGTTCCAACAACGGGCAAGCCCAGAGCATACGCTCGAACTGACAGGTGCTTTATGCGAGATGCATGCGGTGAGCTTGAAGAATCAAGGTGCTTGTAGTGAAGGAGGGGGGTTGGAAGAAAAGTAAATGTTGCACTTATGCTAGATGCAAATGAGATGATGCTTTAAAAAAGAATAGCTGGGTGGACGGAGGTGTCGCAAGGATTGGCTTCGAGTGGCTGGATCAAGATTTGGATGACTTGGGAGGCTTGGACCAGTGGTCAGGCTGGGCTGGACCAGGGCTAGACTCTCCTCACTCGGGCTCTCCTTGGTGGGAAAATGGGCTAAAGGGTGGAGAGGTGGACTCAGAGCTCTCGGGCTGAAATGGACTTGAAGGGATGTTGAAATGAGAAGGGGAGGGGGGTATTTATAGCAACGAGGAGTGGCAGTTTGCGTAATTTTGTCCGGGCGGCCTGTTATGGGCCGCCCGTATGGCCGCTCCTCGGTTTCCAGCGAGTACGGTCGCTCCCTCGGGGCTGCTGTTTGACTCGCTGGGTCGACTCAGTGAGTTGACTCAGCGGGTCGACTCGGTGATTTGACTCGACGGGTTGACTCGGTGTTTTGACTCGGTGTTTTGACTCGACGGGTTAACTCAGCGGGTTGACTCAGCGAGTTTGACTTTTTTAGGATTTTTTGACTGGCCTTTTTTATGGGGGGTTTTTCAGGGTGATTTTTAAGACTGGGTTGACTGGATTTAGGCTTGAACTGGGCCATGGAATGGGGCTTACAAGGGTGAGTTTCGCTGAGTTTGGACTTGGGATTTGGGTATGGTCCTCCATTCATCCAGCTATCTCTACCAACATTGTAGCCGAAGGTGGGGTGTCTACAGATGCCCCTCTTTGGCAGAGGTTGCGTGCAACCGAATGCCAAAGCGAGTGGACACCCCACTTCTGACCCGGTCATTCATAGATCATGTTCTGAAATCTTTGCTTGCCTTCGCATCTGTGCCAGCTGATCGTCTGGAACTCGATCACTCGCACATACCGCGGGAGTTTGGAGAAAACGTTGCGATTGTCCCTGTAGTTTGCTGCAACCTGGGTACCCAATCACAACCCTTCCATTCCCGACCGGTACTAACATCGAAAAGGTACAGCAGAGCCTCTGCGTCGATAGTCTTACGAGGTTACTGACCCTGTGATTGATTGTATGTTTGATGTTCTCCCAGATCACTCCAGGAGTACTTGTTTCGCTTGACTGTCAAAGTGGTTAGACGCCCTGCGTCAGATAGTCTTACGGGATTCTACTACGCCGACTTGGACTCAGTCAAGGTACTTCAGGCATCCACGCCTAGGTATGTGCGGGTGGGCTTTTTCCACCCGATCTGCTGGTTTCGATGCTTGGTTTGCAATTCATTCTTTCCTTGATTGTGGTCTGGAATCTTTGTTATCTTTTGTATCTGAGTCAGTTGATTTTCTGGAAGTTGATAACTCGCACATACCGCGAGAGTTTGGAGAAAACATTGCGATTGTCCCTGCAGTTTGCTACAACCTGGGTACCCAATCGCAACCCTTCCATTCCCGATCGGTACTAACATCGGAAAGGTACAGCAGAACCTCTGCGTCCGTAGTCTTACGAGGTTGCTGACCCTGAGACTGTTTGTGTGATGTTTGATGTTTTCCCAGATCACTCCAGGAGTACTTGTTTCGCTTGACTGTCAAAGTGGTTAGATGCCCTGCGTCAGATAGTTTTACGGGATTCTACTACGCCGACTTGGACTCAGTCAAGGTACTTCAGGCATCCACGCCTAGGTATGTGCGGGTGAACTCTTTCCACCCAATCTGCTGATTTTGATACTTGAGCTACAATTCATCGTTTCCACCTGTTCAAATGGTTTCTGTGACCGAGCCTTTTGGCTTTCATCTTTTTGTATCTTAGCATGTGGTACGACCGCACTGACACTGAAGTTCAGTTCGACCGTACTTTGAGTGCATTGGATCCGATGGTCTCTGGGGAAACCGCGAGACATCGGATCTTATTTGATTTTTTGCGTTGGCTCCTACCCAGAGATATGGAAGATCTCCTGGTATTTTAGAGACAGAACGCTCTACTGGAAAAATATTTTTGGATTTTGAAAAGATACCCACTCTGGGGAGTGATACTCCGTGGGATTTTTATTTGCGAATAGAAATATTTTTTTGTCTTTTGAAATGGAAATCGGGTCTGCATGTGCCTCCACTAGGGATGCCTGTGGGGTCTTTGGCTAACCGACTTTTATTTTGAAAGCAGGTAAACATGATGATTGATGCGATGGATGCTGATGCATGGAGATGCATGATGAATGCATGGCTTGGCTCATTCTCTTTTGTTTGATGATTTTGCTTTTGCTGTGGGTGCAGAGAACTTTGAACTTATTGCTTGCAGGGTTGTGCTCCCCTGGGGATTTTTCTTTTTGATACGGAGGTTTGGTCAGCGGGTTGGTCAAGATCCCGACCCGTGGTCGATCAGGTCCATCGTCCCAAGATGCTGTTTCTTTGCTAATGAGAATGTACGAGGATATTATCTGACTTCAAGATGTTCTTCTGGGCATTCATGTGATTGGGATGGTATTTGGTTGCCCGTTTTGGTCAAGATTCCAATTTGCGGGCGATTGGATCCGTCATCCCATACTGTGAAGTGAGCGGAGTTCAAGACTCCTGAAGTGTAGTGCTGGGGATTAATTTTTGTGATTTTTTTGTAAATATGTTGTCCGAATCTTTACCTGAGAGGTCAGGATAGAGATCGGTTTATTGAAAACACAGGAAGTATTTTTGTGATTTTTTGAAAATTTTCTTGAAAGCAAGGAAATCATTTTTTGTGATTTTTTGACAATATTTTGATTGAAAGCAAGGGAAAGATTTTTGTGATTTTTTATAATATTTTGATTGAAAGCAAGGGAAATATTTTTGTGATTTTTGAAGAGGTGATTTTGCAATGTTTTTGTATTTTGTGATTTTTCTGAAATGCAGGGAAAAGTATGGAATTTTCATCCACTTCCAGCTTCTACTGCTGGTAAGGCACCCGATCCATTTTACGTCAGCGAGCAAGACGAGTCTCACACAGTTAAGTGCCGTAGTTTTACATCTTCGGATGAGGAGATTTTGAGGGTTTTCAGTCAACACACCCACAAAGTTGCCTGTTCCTCATGTGCAATGCACATAGACCACGTATCGTCCGACGGACTCCTTCGGCCACAAGATGAGCCACATCCTCACATTTCTCTTAGTCAATCCAGTTTGGGGTCTTACGTTGCTCACAATTCCGTGAGGGTGAGCTTCACCTCCCAACAGCCTTAATCCCCTTCATGAGTTCTAGGAACAGGGAACATCCGTCAGCTTCAACAGCGACTTCCAAATCAAGGTTGTCTATCACGGTGCGTTCAACACGAACAGGACTGCGGAATTCTGCCCGCCTCAGCCCTTACCTGTTTAAAAGATTCCAGACACCCGTACGATCAAGTGTCAGCCATGCCTGGAACAGGTTAGGAAAGAAAAGCCCCCGAGAAGTTAATCCCAGTGTAGTTTTAGGTCTTCGGACCACTGGAGATGAATTTGTGCAGTTGAAATTTTTGGTGAATCATTTTTTTGTGTTTTTTGGAAAAAGTTCCAGATTTCAGTTCGAACGATCGAGATTGATGCTGGTTTTTGTGGAAAGCTTTTTAAAATATTTTGGTATTTTTGAAATGTTCCGGGTTATCAGATCCTGGCTCGAATGGCTGGGATTGATGCCGGTTTTTGTGGAAAGCTTTTTAAAATATTTTGGTATTTTTGAAATGTTCCGGGTTATCAGATCCTGGCTCGAATGGCTGGGATTGATGCCGGTTTTTGTGGAAAGCTTTTTAAAATATTTTGGTATTTTTGAAATGTTCCGGGTTATCAGATCCTGGCTCGAATGGCTGGGATTGATGCCGATTTTTGTTAAAAGCGAGAAAGGTCCCCCGAGAAACTAATCCCAGTGTAGTTTAAGGTCTTCGGACCGTAAATATGTACATACTGAAAATACATTCTTTTTTGTGATTTTTTGAAAACTGTTCCAGGTCATAAAATCTCAATTTTGAACGGTCAGGATTGACACTGGTTTTTATTAGAAATCTCTCGGGATTTTGTTCCCGACGTAGTTTAAGGTCTTCGGACCAGAAACTGTACAAAAGGGGGCAAACACATTTTTTTTGTCTGTAGAAAATGTCCAGTGTCATCGGATCTTGATCAAGACCGATACCGGCTTTTATTGAAAATCCCTCGGGATGTCGATCCCGACGTAGTTTAAGGTCTTCGGACCAACAAACTTTAAAAGAGGGGCTGGTGATATATTTTTTTGTTTTTCGAAATGATCCAGATCATCCGATGTTGGTCTTAAAGATTGGGATCGATGCTGGTTTTTATTAAAATCCCTCGGGATGTTGATCCCGACGTAGTTTAAGGTCTTCGGACCAAAAATATGTACATGCAAGTGCTGGAAATGCATAAATATATTTTTTGTGATTTTTTGAAAAATGTCCGGAGCCACCAGATCTTGAAGAAGACCGATGCCGGTTTTATTGACAATCCCTCCGGATCTTGATGCCGACGTAGTTTAAGGTCTTCGGACCAGTTGATGGGGTTGGGCATACTTACCTTGCTTCGTTTGGCTTCTGACGGGGCTGATTGTGATTTGAGTGGTTCGGATTACTTGAATTGGCCCTGTTGTCTCTTTTCAGACTTCAACTTTGCTTTGGAGTACATATCCTTGATGTTTTTTGAGGCTAAGAAGGCTTTCCATGGTGCAGATGATGACTTGGACGGTTCCGATTGCTTGATTAGGCCTTGTGGGCCCACTTGATGATTAGATCTTGGATTCTGGCCCTTCTTTTTTATGATGGAACCTTTGATCTTGCTGCTCCATGACTTGTGTAAGCTTTCCAATGGTTTGGATCCTGGTGATCTAGCCCTTGAATGGTTCAGATTGATAGATTCGGCCCTGTGGTCCCACTTGAGACCTTAGCTTTACTTTGGGGCACCTCTTTTGATGATTTGTGAGACTAAGAAGGCTTCTCATGGTGTGGATGATGGCTTGAACGTCTCAGATCGCTTGATTTGGCTTTGTGGGCCCACTTGATGATTAGATCTTGGATTCTGGCCCTTCTTTTGATGATCAGCCCTTTGATCTTCTTGTTTGGTGGCTCATGTAGGTCCCTCAATGGTTTAGATCATGATGATCTGATCTTTGAATGGCTTGGATTGCTTGTGGCCCCCACTTGATCACCTTTCCTTCTCTTTGACTTGATCAGCCATGCTCTGGCCACATTGCTTCGTGATTGGGCCGGTGGGGCACCTTTTATATGATCTTGATCAGCCTCAGTCGAAATCTGGAGTGGACCGGGGCCTTGGGCGGCCCATGGAGCGCCATCTGCTGACGTGGACTGTCAGCCTCACCTACCAAGAACCCTGGAGCCAATCCCGCGGAGAGAGGGGATCTGCGTCCGTACGGGCGGCCCATGGCAGGCCGCCCAGGGCTCGCCTCTTGAGCGGCCTGGGCTGGCTCGGGTTCGGACATTCTTCTCTGTCCACTGTCCCTGTCTCCACCTGCTTGGCACTGGCGAGTTTGATTCCAGCCATGAATATTCTTCTTGTCTCATCTTCCCTCATCATCTTGTCCTCATCTTGCTTTGTCCTTTCTTGGGCCATGGATGGTGGTGATTTAGGGGTTGTGGGGGCTGCCCATGGTGGGTCCCACACTCCAGATTTTGATGAGGGCTTTAATGATGGAGGGCTTCCTTTAATGGATGGTGGAGATGGAGCATTAAATGGGGGTATTGATGATGAATTAAGCTTGGTGGTTGGTGGAGCTTTGAATGGCTCCATTAATGGTGGGATGGCTGGAATTTCAGATTTGAATGGGCCCTTCATTATGGGAGAAATGGATGGTATGGATAGGATGATGAGATGGGACATGGGTGAGGCTATGGGCCACATGGATGATGTGATGGACGGTGGTGATGGGACCACGAAGGACATAGATGGGCTGATCTCATGCTTGGATGGGATGGATGGTTCAGATGATACCTTTGACAGTTTGGATGCTCTGGATGAGGGCCAGGATATGCGGTATACTTGCTTGGGTGGACTTGATGTGGTCATTGATGATGTCCCCCTGATGATGGACGGTGTGGATGCCTCAATGATCCCTTTGATCGGCCAGGATGATGATTGGATTCATGATTTCCTGTTGGAGGGGGCCGCAGGTCCAGATCTGACCGTTGATTCTTCGATCGGGGTAGCCGGGACCCTTTTGGATGGTTCAGATGCATTCTTTGACGGTCAGATTAGCCAGGATGCCACGATGTGCGGTGTGATCTTCACTGATAGTCCTTTTGATGGGGAGCATTGTCCTTCTCTTGGTCATTGGTCCTTTGCGCACTCCGTTCATGAGGTGGGCGAGTCTTCCCGTGCGGCTGAGGTCGTGACAGTTTCGGACAGTGACGCGACTATATCAGACATGGTCGTTACTGAGGGCAGGTCAGGGGCTGTCGAGTCTGCAGAGGTTCTGGCTTTTCCTTCTCCTTCGCCCGTTGACCTTCCGACCCTTGATGAGCCATCATTGACTTCTGGGCCTTTTGTTCTAGAGGGGGTACCAATGAGAACTTGTCAGTTGTTTCCTCATCCTTCTTGCTCACCACGACTGCTTGCTTGGCTTGACAGTTTGTCAGCTTCTGAGATTCGAGATTTGGAGTCCTATGGCTTTGGCAGTTTGGTCCATATGGCTAGAGTTGATATTGATTGGAGGATGCTTGGAGCTGCCTTGATTGACTGGGTCCCTTCGTTGAACTTGTTTGCGTTCAACGATATGGAGATGGGACCCTCTTTGGAGGAGCTTGCACGCTTGACAGGCTTGCCCTGGGATTATATTCAGTATTTCTCGCCGAAGACATCGCCGAAGACTGCCACACCGCAGAACTGGTTCGGGATCCCTTATCTTGTTCGGCTTGCAGCCGGTGGCCAGGATGCTGTGGTGTTTTCCTTGGACTCACTGTATGATCTTTTTTCGGGTCCTCGGAGTGCGGCCGGTTCTACCTTTGCTCGGAACGCACTGATGTTCTGCTTGATTGCTGAGGTGCTGTTCTCGGGATGGCGCAGGTCCCAGACCCCTCTGCTTTTTGAAGTGATGAGCCGAGCTATTCGACGGCAGGGGATTATTTCTCTCATCTTGGCCAAACTGTTCAATGGGCTGACTGACTGCGCCCTGGGCCGCACTCGTGTCCTTCGCGGCTGTTGTGCCTTTCTTCAGGTATCTTTTCTGCACCTTTTTTTCCTTCTTGCTTTGTTGGGGATTGCTTTGCTTTAGCTGAACTTCTTTTCCTTTTTGTGATCAGGTCTGGCTATGGGAGCGTCTTTCTTTGACTATTCCTGTATCATTTCCTGACATTCGTCACCCAGACCTTATGCGACACATTATGGAGTTTCTTCCTCATACAGCTAGGATGAGCGAGCCCTTGTATCGCAGGATGTTTGCTGAACTTCGTGACTGGAACGTTCGTTGGGAGTCATCTTGGCTTTCACTTCCTCCAGTGCTTTGCGATGCACACCGCCATCCTCTGATGTTGGTAGGCTTTCGATCCTACTTTTCTTATCATCCCATCCGGTTCCTGCGGCAGTTTGGGTATGAGCAGGATGTTCCTCCTTTTGCTTTTACGGGTATCGGACGTCGAGTACTTCCCTCTAGATCCTCTGACTTCAGGACCCGGATTGATTGTTCTTGGGCGAGTCACTTGACTGCTGATTTGCTAGGTTTTGAGCTGTGGAATTTTTCGATGGCGACCGCCCCGTACCAGTACTGGGTTGCTGAGCAGTCTTTGTATCGACGTATCCCTTGCTGGCACCAGACTGCTGATGAGGATGAGCAGGATATCCTTGGAGATGCTGGCTCTTCATCTGGTTCATATGAACCTTTTGAGGAGCGCCCATTCATTGATCCTTGCTTCCTTTTGGCCACTCATGGCCATCTGCTGTCTGAGATCTCTGCACTTCGGTATCATTGTGAGATGATGTCGAGGAGATTGGCTGCCGATCAGAGGTTGACTGATGAGGAGACAGCGATCCGTACCCTTGAGCGCGATGAGGCGCATTACCTGCGTATGGAGGTGAGCAGGTTGAGAGCGAGACTATCTTTTTATGAGTCAGAGGACTCACCTGATGTGGCCGAGGAGGAGGGTAGAGATTGATTGTGTTGGCCACCTGCACATTCTTTTTTGCATATATGATTGATGATGATGCATTTTTTTGTATTTTTTGAAAAAGATGATATGTTATATGTAAGAGAAATATGATGCCTTTAATTGAAAAGAGAAAACTGTTTGAAAATCTACTGTGCCATGAGTTGTCTTATGAGTGTGTCTGGATTTTGTGTCAGGATATAGGAATCAGAACTGGGGCTCGGCCAATGCTTTGACCGATGTCTCGAGTTTGACTTGCTTGATTCTTTGGTTCCCTAGAGATGTAGGTAATGGAAACTCTTGCTTCCTGAGATTGTCAGAGTTTGTAGAGCTCTTCGCTCCTGACTGCGCTTCTTCTTGTTCTTGAACTGTAACTGTTTGAACTGATCTGGACCGTCTGCTTTCTTGGTACCTGCACTTTTATTTTTTCCGCTTTTTTTTTTCATTTTGAGCCATTTTTGCCTGCAGTGCTCTTTCGAGTTTTCACCACAGTCGGCCTTTTCCCGTCATTTTTGCCCGTGGCGCCCTTTCGGGTTTTCACCACGTCCCGGGTGTTCGATCTTCCTGCCCCTTGGCAGCTATGCTGTTTTTACCCTCGGCGCCCTTTCGGGCTTTCACCAAGTCCGCTGTATGCCCACTGTTTTTACTCGGAGCGCCCTTTCTGGTTTTCACTCCGCCCTCTTTGTTTAGGCACACATTTTCCCTTTTTTTCTCTTTTTTTTTTCTAGATCTCTGGATAACTGCGGCGGCTAGAGGTCGGGAATCCGTCGTTGCGGGCCGATGGCAGTCTTTCAGCCCTTATCCTGAGTTACGATAATAGAGCTGTCGGTCTTTGCTAAAGACCCCTCTGAGATGAATGGATGGATGACTGTGTTTCTTCTTGGACTGATTTTTTTCCTTGGGTGCCTTGCTTTGGCTTCCCTTCTTCTTCTTCTTCTTCTTTTTTTTTTGTATTCTTTTTCTCTTTTTTTTTGTCTTTTCCTTTTGAATCCCCCTTTTTTTTGTATTTTTCTCTTTTTGAATCCCCTTATTTGAAACACTTGTTGGTGGACGGAAATGATTTTTCAGAGATCTTAGCTTTGACCTCTTGACTTCAGCTCTATTAAAGTAACCTTTGATAAGGTCAGAATAACTTACCCGTGAAAGATCTTCACGTTGTCGGCGTTGGTTGGCTCAGGAAGATCCACCCCTCTCATGCTGGTGAGTCTGAGGGCGCCTCCGGGAAGTACTTCTCTGATGATCAGTGGCCCGTCCCACGAGGGTTTGAACTTTCCTCTGGGGTCCGGAAGGTGCGACGGTAGAATCTTCTTCATGACCATGTCGCCTACCTTGAAACTTCTTTTTCGGACTCTCTTGTTGTAAGCCCGAGCGATCCTTTTCTGATAGCACTGTGAATGACTTAGTGCACGCATGCGCTTTTCATCTGCTAACTGCAACTGATCGAATCTGGCCCGTTGCCATTCTCCTTCTTCGACTCCGCTTTCTAGTAACACCCGTAGTGATGGTATTTCCACCTCGACTGGTAGAACTGCTTCCATTCCATAAGTAAGCTCGAAAGGAGTAACGCCTGTAGCAGACCGTACAGACGTTCGATAGGCCCAAAGTGCATATGGGAGCATATCTGACCAATCTCGATAGGTCACGACCATTTTCTCGAGTATCCTGATGATTGTCTTGTTTGCGGCTTCTACCCCACCATTCATCTGGGGACGGTAGGGGCTTGATCGATGATGTTGGATCTTGAATTTGCTGAGGAAGTCATCCATCTTCTTGTTGACGAACGGGGTCCCATTATCTGTGATGATGGCATTAGGGATTCCATACCGGCATATGATGTTGTTCTTCATGAATTTGATCACCTGAGATGCCGCAATTGTGGTGTAGGAGGCTGCCTCTACCCCCTTGGTGAAGTAGTCGACTGCCACAAGTATGTACTCATAACCATTTGATGCTTTGGGACTGATCTTGCCGATGATGTCGAGCCCCCACATGGAGAAGGGCCAGGGGTGGTCAGGTTGTATAATTCTGATGATGGGGCATGGATTTGATTCGCATGCTCCTGACACTTGAAGCATTTTCTGACGTGCTGGCAACAGTCTGTCTCCATGGTGAGCCAATAATAGCCGAGTCGTAGAATCTTCTTTGCCATCATGTGCCCATTCATGTGTGGGCCACAGATTCCTTCGTGTATTTCTTCCATGATCTTTGCAGCCTCTGTTTCGTCGACGCATCGAAGGAGGATGTGATTATAGGATCGCTTGTAAAGAACTTCGCCACTGATGGTGAACTGGCCGGCCAAACGCTAAATGGTTCGGCGATCTGTTGCTGTTGCCGATTCTGGATACTCCTGGGTTTCGAGATATTGCTTGATGTCGGCATACCAGGGTTTGTCAGGGACAGCTTCGGCTTCTTCTATTTGCAGGCAAAAGGCAGGTTCTTCTTGAACTTCAACTGTGAGCTCCCATTCTAAAGCTCCTTTTGGTATCTCGAGCATTGATGCAAGTGTGGCGAGAGCATCTGCAAACTGGTTCTTGGCTCTGGGCATGTATGAGAAGGTGATTTCCTTGAATTCTTCGATCAGATTGTCAAAATACACATGATATGGTATCAACTTCTCGTCTTTGGTCTTCCATTCGCCATTGGTCTGATTGATGATAAGCTGTGAGTCTCCAAATACTCGTAGCTTCTTGACGCCCAAGATTATGGCTTCCCTTAAGCCAGCGATGCATGCTTCATACTATGCCATGTTGTTGGTGCACTCGAATGCTATGCGCCTTGAGATAGGAATAGGGACATCATCTGGAGAGTAGAGGATTGCTCCAATACCACTCCCTTTAGAGTTTGCTGCGCCGTCGAAGAATAATGTCCATTCATCTTTCTTCTTCTTTTCATCCCCTTCAATAAGCAAGAGATCTTCATCAGGGAAGAACGTCTTGAGCGGTTGATAATCCAGAAGTGAGTGAGCGGCAAGATGATCGGCGAGGGCCTGCCCTTTGATTGCCTTCTAAGTGACATAGGTGATGTCGAACTCAGACAAGAGTAGCTGCCATTTAGCTATTCTCCCAGTGAGTGCCGGTCTCTCGAACAGGTACTTGAGCTGATCCATGTGAGCAAGGAGGAGAATAGGGAATGCAATCATGTATTGACGGAGTCGCTGAGTTGCCCAGACTAGGGCGAGGCAAGTCTTCTCGATCGGGGAATACCTGGTCTCGTAGTCGGTGAACTTTCGGCTCAAATAGTATATTGCTTGTTCCTTCTTCCCGGTCTCGTCGTGCTGGCCGAGGACACAGCCAATGGCTTCTGCTGCTACTGAGATGTATAACAATAGTGGTCGTCCGGGAGCGGGCGGCACTAGCTATGGAGGATTCATGAGATATTTCTTGATACGGTCGAAGGCGTCTTGACAATCATCATTCCATTCTTTTGGAACGTTCTTCCGAAGGAGCTTGAAAATGGGCTCACAAATAGGTGTGAGCTGTGCGATGTGTTAGTACACTTCTCCGTGGCATACTAGTGCACCTTGTTTGTCAATCACTTACAGCTAGTGAGTCTTGTGTCGGTTGAGCCCAAAGAAGACGAAGAACGAAGACTCAAGACGTCCAGCCGCATCAAGGAAGAAGATTCAGGTATATGAGATGCCTTGGTGCCTTAACCTCGACCAAAACCCATCCCCTTTGTATCCTTGATGACCTTGACCACATTTAGAACCCTTTAGGCATCATAGATAGGCCCTAGGTGTCACATTTGATCATCCCAACCTAGGACTTCATATACAGGCTGAAGAAAATGGAACTCAGCTTGTTGAAGAGGGGACCCAGGCTGGTCCGACCGGTCAAGACCGGTCGGCCAGCAGCCCTGCTGCATTTACATATGGCCAGCCGACCGGCCATGACCGGTCGGCCTTCACAATGGAAGGGTTCAGCAAGCCTGGCCGACCGGTCTTGACCGGTCGGCCTTCACAATCTAGGCCGTCCAGCAAGAGTGGCCGACCGGTCATGACCGGTCGGCCTGATATATTGAGGCTGTCCAGTGAGGGGGTCCGACCGGTCATGACCGGTCGGCCCATGTGTTTGGCCTATGTAATGCTTGTCTTTCAGCCGGGGGGTCCGACCGGTCGTGACCGGTCGGGACAGGCCGTTTTCTGCCCGTTTTATGACCGTTGGAGCCCTTTTTCTATATATTTGGAGCTCCACTCTTGGGCAGGCAGAGAGGTTTTAGAGAGCCCTTTACCCACATCATTTGTACATCCTTTGGGGCCTCAAAGAGGAGGTTTTCAAGTCATATCCCTTGTGTTTCAAACACAAGTATGGGCATTCAAATGCTATCAAGAGATGACTTGATTCCTCTCTCAAATCTAGAGGTGTGACACTATTCCACATAGGTATATCCTTTGTCCAAGACCTCTAGAAGACTCTCTAGGTGAATCTCCTAGTTGGAACAACCTACACATCCCATGTATGAGATTCACCCATCCTCCTAGCACCTTGGGCATTTCAAGGCATCGCATGCAAGGTGTTTGATCGAATGTGGCTGAGGCATTGGCGACGCAACGGCGACACGATCGAGGGAGCAAAGGGAAGCTGATTGAAGCACGGGAGAGCGGAGATCAAGCAACCCATTACGGCGCTAAACAAGGGGCTCATCCGACAAGTAAGTTGTCTCATGTGAGAGTCCAATTTGAGTTTGTTTGTCAAGCTCGTCTTAGGGACGTTAGCCGTTCCTTGGTCCGTCAGCCGGGCCTAAACTAAGTCTCCAAGGGGGAGCCTCTGACACGGGAGTAAACGTGCGATTGGGTTGAGAGTTAGCCCTTGGTTCAAAACTCCGGTGACGGTTGAGAGGTGAACCGATAAAACCTCCGTGTGTAAAGGTTGAGAGGTGAACCTCATTTAAAACCTCCGTTAGTGAATGCCGGTGTGCTCAAAGGGGTTGAGTACTTGAACCGGGAGTGGAGTAGACACGTAGTCGAACCACTATACATCCTTGTGTTTGTGATTGCTCTTGAGCACATTCTATCTTTGCATTGTTAGTTTAAATTGCTTAATTATGAATGATTGATAGGAATGCATGCTAGGCACTTTGTAGGCATCCTCGCACAAGATGTACCTTCACTACTTGTGTAGACTTGAGCTCATTGATCCAATCTCATAAGTCTACACAAGGTGCATAGGTTAGTAGCTTAAATAGTTGAATCATTTTCTTACCTATGCATGCTTAGACTAGGTTTGGTTATTGCTTATCTCTGGCTAGTCTTGTGATTGGACCCACCAAGGCTTGGAAGCCAAGGTGTTCTTGCTTACCTAGCTTAAACTTGTTGAATTGCATAAGTAGGCGAAAAGAATTTTAAAAAGGTCCTATTCACCCCCCCTCTAGGTCCATAGACATATCTCCGAGTATCTCTACAAGCGACTGATGTATTGAATTCTGCCGAGGAAGCCACGAATTTCTTTCTCTGTTCTAGGAGGGGGCATCTCGATGATTGCTCTGGTTTTGGTCTCGTCGACCCTGATGCCGTCTTCGCTCACCATAAAGCCGAGGAGCTTACCACCCATTGCACCGAAGACACATTTCTGAGGGTTGAGACGAAGCTTGTACTTTTCTAATCTGTTGAATAACTTCTTCAGATCTTCAAAGTGTCCTTCAATTGTGCGAGATTTGACGATCATGTCGTCCACATATACTTCAAGCTCTTTGTTCATCATGTCATGGAATAATGCTGTCATTGCTCGCTGATATGTTGCTCCTGCGTTCTTCAGACCGAACGGCATTACCCTGTAACAGAAGGTTCCCCAGGGAGTGATGAACGATGTCTTCTCGCGATCTTCGACGGCCATCTTGATCTGATTGTAACCTGAGAACCCGTCCATGAATGAGAAGATCTTGTATCCAGCAGTGTTGTCGAC
This sequence comes from Liriodendron chinense, assembly GCA_003013855.2. Lineage (NCBI taxonomy): Eukaryota > Viridiplantae > Streptophyta > Magnoliopsida > Magnoliales > Magnoliaceae > Liriodendron > Liriodendron chinense. The sequence continues at coordinate 50,158 of PVNU02003199.1, forward strand.
CAGAGTGTCGATATGTGGCAAAGGGAAGTCATCTTTAGGACTGGCTTTATTGAGATCTCGAAAGTCGATGCACATTCGAACCTTGCCATCCTTCTTTGGTACTGGTACGATGTTCGCGAGCCATTCAGGGTAGTTGGAGACTACCAAGAATCCCGCGTTGTACTGCTTGATGACTTCATCTCGGACTTTCAGAGCCCATTCTGGCTTCATTCTTCGAAGTTTCTGCTTCACTAGCTTCATGTCTGCCTTGGTTGGCAGATGGTGTACAACGAGCTCTTCATCGAGCCCCGGCATGTCTTCATATGAGAACGCGAAGTTGGACAATCTTAGAGCTAGGAACTCTATCATTTTCTGTTTCATCTCAGGTGGCAATGATTTTCCAATGCGTACTTCCCTAGGGATCTCAGGCGTCCCCAAGTTTACTATCTCGAAATCATCGGCTACAACACTGGCTTTAGATTCGAACTTTTTGAGGAGATCCTCTAGTTCGGGAGCCGGATCATCATCTTCCTCATCCCGAGCTTCGTCCAGACCCATGAGTTCGAAGTCTAATTCGATGTCGAAATCATATGATTCGACTTCAAACTCATGCGACTCTTTAGACGAACTTGGCACACTATTGAATGCAGGAAAAGAAATATTTTTTGATTTTTGAGATTTTTCTGAAATGGCAATGCTAGATGTTTTTGGCTTTTGAAAATTTTTAATTTTTTTGGTTTTTTGAAATTCACGGGACTTTGAACAAGTGGGCATTGCAGACCATGATTGAGCCCAACTTGTTCCAAAGTTCCGGTCACTGCTTAAACATGCGTTTTTTTTGGAAGCCAGAGCCCTCAAATAGCTCTTTGGCTGATTCAAAAGTTAGGGGAACGGATGACCATTCATGACCCCACACTTCCTCCCCTGAAGAGGTGGGGGTTGATGATTTGGGCGAAGAATCATGGTCTGGCCCAATGACCATGACTTCTTGCTGGTCGGGTTCGAGATCTGAGTCGCACTCAGTCCCTCCCGGATCACTTACTTCGCATTGCAGTTCGTCTGGTTCCACGGCTAGACATGAGTTTGGAATCTGGACATTAGACCAATCTAGGGCTAGCCATTTCCCTTTCTTGGTCCAATGGATGGGCTGCTTCTGCCCCTGGCTGACGGTTGATGATGTTAATTCTGCTGAGATGGGCAAGTCGTGCCCCTTGCTGATTGATGTTGAGATGGGCGAGTTGTGCCCCTGGTTGATTGAAGTGGGCAGGTTATGCCCCTGGTTGATTGAAGCTGAAGTGGGCAGGTTGTGCCCCTGGTTGGGAGCAGGTATCAGAGTAACCTGGTCCTGAAGCTGCTGTATTTGACTTCCTTCTTCGTCTTCATCATTTCCTTCTTCTTCTGGAGGCTTAGATGGTTCGAGAATCTGATCCCATCGAATGGGGGGCCATGTGGCCCAAACTAGGCTCATCGGGAGGCCTTTGTGTAGTGCAGTCGGTTGATTCCCTCCTGGATCCTTGCAAGGTTCTCCTGGCTTGATGAATTGGATGGGTGAGCACCGAAATTTTTTCCTCCTTTTGTCCATAAAGGTTGTCCTGTATCCGAGTCCCCATTTGCGTTGGTTATATATCAGCGGTACCTTTCTGGACTTGAAGTGATTCTTCATTCGGTATTTGAGGCTCAGACGCTCTGCCGGTGAAAAGACACAGTCCACCCTTATCGGTTCTGGATTGGCGATAGAGTTCACAGTCTCAAATTCGAAACTATGAAACAGGATGTCTTCTTCAGAGTGCTGGATATCGATGACCGGGATGTCTGGTTCAGTGGCAGCATTATTGGAAGGAATGATGAGCTCCTTCTCTGCATGGATAGAGATCACTTGATTTCCACAGATGTACTTCACCCGTTGATGTAAGGTTGATGGCACAGCTCCAACCATGTGCAGCCAAGGCCGTCCGAGCAGCATATTGAAAGAGGCTGATATATCCAGGATTTGGAATGTGATGGTAGAGACTTCCGAACCTATCTGTACCTCTATGTCGACTTCTCCTTCCATTGATCGGCGGGTGTTGTCGAATGCTCTGACACATATGGTGCTGGGCCGAAATGAAGAGGGACTGATTCCCAGACGTTCCGCAGTGTTGAGTGGGCAGACGTTTAAGCTTGAGCCATTATCGATAAGGACCAGCGGGACGCAGAGGTCTTTGTATCGTAAGGCTATGTTGAGGGATCGCCCATGATCGCGCCCTTCTGGTGGCAAATCATTATCTGTGAAGGTGATGGCGCGCGGAGCCAGGAGTTGTCCAATCATCAGAGCTATCATTTCTGGTGCCGTATCAGAGGAGACGTGAGCATCGTTCAAGGTTTTGGCAAACATTTCTCGGTGTATGCGAGATGTGAAAAGTAGCTCCCATACTGAGATTTGAGCAGGGATTGACTTGAGCTGAGTTGCTACATCGTATGCGGCTTCATTTTTGCTGCTGAGGCCTGAGAGGACGCCTTTGGGATCTCCTCTGTTTTGATTATCTCTTCGGATGCAACGCCCGTTGGGATTCATGTTCCCCACTTCCGCACATTCTGGATAGTGCCATGGAACCTCTTTGTAGTTTTCCTCCCTTTTGCCTTCTAGGACCACCGGTTCTTGTGACGGTGCTGGTGTGGGTACCAGATCTTCCTCGTATGGAGCTTTTGCCTTGAGAACTACATTGTTGCCTGTGCTGAAGGGGTAGTATCGAGGCTTGTCTTCATAGACCACATAAGGTTGTGGTCCTGGCTTGATTGTTCCTGGAGCGGGAGGCTCCCATGGAATGAATACTGGTCCTCTTAATATGGCAGGAGGTTTCTCTGTTCGTCCCAGCTGCCGTAGCGTGATTGACACGCCTCCGGGGTTTGCCCCTTGCAATACGACTGGCTCGATTGGAAGAGCTCCTTCTAATACAACGGGTTCTTGTTGCTGATGAGTATAATCCCTCCATTGTGGATTGGATTGTTCTTGAGTTGCCCCTTGCAAGATGACAGGTTCGTATGTGGGCTCGATGTATGATTGTGCTCCTTCCAGGACGACTGGTTCCCAGCTTGAATGGTTGTAAGGTGCCCCTTGAACAACTGGTACATCATATGGAAGTGCTCCTTCGAGTACTACTGGCTCGGAGATTGAAGGAAGAAAGGGACCTGCCCCTTGCAAGATTGGAGGAGGATTTGTCGGCCCATAGGTGTAGGCATGAATGGATTGGATGGGGGAGAAGAAGCGATCGAGATGGTCCCCTTCTTCTATACTATTGACTGCAGGGCCACGAGACGAACTGGGGTCCGTTGGATGCTGAGGCAGAGGATTCTGAAGGATGTTGGTGGAAGCTGCTGGAGAAGTTCCAGGGACCGAGATGACGATCTTGCGGTCATCAATCAGGTCTTGTATGGCATTCTTCAAAGTATAGCATCGATCAGTGGCGTGGCCACGTCCTTGATGATAGGCGCAATACTCATTTTCTCGGTAGTTTGGTGGCAAAGGATGAGGAGGAGGCCTAAGTGTCATCAGAGTGAGTAACTGCTTTTGTACCAGCGTAGTCATGATTTGACTAAGTGGTTGACTGAGTGGAGTGAATTTCCTGGACTCCCTGTAGTTTTGCCTATTTTGATATGAGTATTGACCATTTCCTCTGAACTGCTGTTGTTGTCGAGGTGGTTGTGGCTGAGGATTCGGTTGTGGCTGATACCGCTGAGGCTGATGCTGAACTTGATTCTGCTGATACTGTTGACGTCCCTGTGGGGGAGCATGTTGATTTCCTTGAGCAGTGGTGTTGATGTTGTTTACCTCTGTTGGGCGGGGAGGAGAACCACTGCGGTTTCCATTCCCGTGCCCGATAGGTCTTTCTTCCACTCTGTTCCTTTTGATTGGAGTGGCTTGATGAGGCCATGGGGAAATCGTCCCGGCACGGATTCCTGCTTCGACTTGCTCTCCAGCACGGATCAACTGTGAGAAATTCGCACATGGATGCGAAATGAGATATCTAGATATGCCCGGATATGTTGAATGAACAATCATGGAGATTTGTTCTTCGTCATCGATGGGTGTCCGCATTCTGGCTGCCATAGCTCGCCAACGTCCTACGTAGGCGGATAGTGTTTCATCACTCCTTTACCTGAGAGCTGCGAGATCGGCTCTTCTGGGTGCCATGTTGAGGTTGTACGCGAATCTGTCGACGAAAGCCTGGGAAAGTTGTTCCCATGTCCTGATTCGGTGGCAGTCCAATGAAGTGTACTAATCTAGGGCATCGCCCTTCAGAGACTTTTGGAACAAACGTATGAGGGCCCCTTCATTTCCTGCAATTGCACTCAGCTCTCCACAGAAAGCCTTGAGATGTGCTGTGGGACAACCGCTGCCATCGTATCTTTTGAATTTTGGTACCTCAAAGTTTTGAGGTACTTGAGCATCTGGGAAAGGACACAAGTCTCTGAACTTGGTCGAAGGTAAGTCGATTCCTTACTGTCCCTAAAGCTGATTTTGCAAGATCTGGAACTGCTCCCGCAACTCGTCCAGTCCTGAGTGATCTATTCGAGCGACTGGTGCCTCCTGGAGTAAGGCACGTTCTTCTTCAGCATAGTGGTCGATGTCTTCGACCCTATGTGCTTGCTGAAAAGCAACCGCGGGCTGCTGAAGCTGATTTGATGACTGAACTGGATTCTGATGAATTGGTGCTTGAAAGGATTGTAGCTGAACTGGAGATTGTACTGAAGGTTGAACTGGAACTTGCTGGAAATTAACTGGAGATTGCTGAACTGAAGATTGCTGAAAATTAACTGGATTTTGCTGAATTGAAGATTGCTGGAAATTAACTGGATTTTGCTGAATTGACGATCGCTGGAAATTAACTGGAATCCTATCGGCGGGGATGTGCTGGAATTGAAAAGTGCTCCTATTTGCAGGAGGCTGAGATGCTGGGAAGTGACCCCCTTGTTGGGTATTCGCCACCGTCCGCTGATTGATGTGGGCTTGACACTGACCCCCATTGTGGGCATTCGCCAGTGCTGTCCCTGTTGCTGAAAATTGAATTGAAATCCCATCGGCGGGGATGTGCTGAAATTGAAAAGGTGTCCCATCGGCGGGGACATGCTAAGATCTACTGAGATTGTTGTTTGCAAGATTGACTAGAAGCTGACTGGAAGTCCCTGCGACTGGGATGCTTTGAGATGGCCCCGTTGTTGCAGGAAGGTATTGAGAAGGATGCCCCATAGCAAAAGGCTGAGAAGGCTGCTGTCGGTAGTCTTGGGCAGACTCCGATGGTTGTGCTTGATTTGAACTGGAGGCCGGAGGGATCCGGCATGGTTGTTGAGATTGCTGAACTGGGCCAACCTGATTGTTGGCTGCTGTGGTGGTTTGTGCTTGCATGAATTGCAAGAGCATTTCTTGCATTGCTCTCATTCCTTGTGCCAATTCTTGTATGATTGGCGTATTGTCAACGGGCTGTTGCGCTGGAGGTTGCGCTTCGGTCATTTCAAGAGCAGGGAAGTGATGAGTTTCTTCTTCGTGGTCGGACATGGCTTGCTGAGCCCGAGTGCGGATTATGCTGCAGAAGGGAAGCTGTCTCCGAACAAGTTGAGCCCGAGGAGGCGCAATGGTGAGGACTATATTCTTTTTGGGTTTTAGGATTTTCTATTTTTTTCTTGGTTTAGGGATTTTCTATTTTTTGTTTGTTTTGGGTTTTGGGTAGAATGCTATGCAGATGAGATTGTATGAGGATTAGTGACTTTCAAGTGCGGGAAGGATTCTGTTTTTCAAGTCGGATCACGACTAGTGGGACTAGCTCATCCCTAGCAGAGTCGTCATTCTGTGGACCCTCGCCGTTTTTCGCGCTCCCACACGACGTTCTTCTCGCCCCTTTCCCTTTCGGGAAAAGATGGAAACGAGGATGCGTGAGTGCGAAATCGCCGTTTGTGCCACTGGCATGCCTCGTTCTCGAGGGCTTTGTTTGGTAGTCATGCTTAGGCTGGATGTGTTTAAATGAGTTTATATAAGACCAGAGTCGCCACTAGCCAGTTACTTCGAATCTACAGTCGGCTAGACCCCGTAGAAACATTAGAGAAGGGAATCCGAAGATTCCTTCCTCTAAAATGACTCCTATTGATCTGCGGTCAGAGATTCAAGGTAAGGGATCACGGTTACAGGGTGGGAAGAGGTTAAGCACCCCACACACTGTCCGTACCGAAGTACGGTCTCTACTTCACAGAATCGATCGAATACTTGAAAGTCTAGTTTAATCCTCGTATATTCTCATGGATGACATGATGCATGAATGCGGGTCTGAACAGTAAGAGTTTCTGATGGGCAGGTTCCAACAACGGGCAAGCCCAGAGCGTACGCTCGAATTGACAGGTGCTTTATGCGAGATGATGCATGCTGTGTGCTTGAATATTCAAAGTGCTTATAGTGATATGTACGTGAATGCAGGTCTGAACAGTAAGAGTTTCTGATGGGCAGGTTCCAACTACGGGCAAGCCCAGAGCATACGCTCGAACTGACAGGTGCTCAATATAAAGACATATGCACGTGTGCTTAAGTAATCAAGGTGCTTGTAGTGAAGCAGGGGGGTTGGAAGAAAAGTAAATGTTGCACTTATGCTAGATGCGAATGAGATGATGCTGGAAAAAGAATAGCTGGGTGGATGGAGGTGTCGCAAGGATTGGCTTCGAGTGGCTGGATCAAGATTTGGATGACTTGGGAGGCTTGGACCAGTGGTCAGGCTGGGCTGGACCAGGGCTAGACTCTCCTCACTCGGGCTCTCCTTGGTGGGAAAATGGGCTAAAGGGTGGAGAGGTGGACTCAGAGCTCTCGGGCTGAAATGGACTTGAAGGGATGTTGAAATGAGAAGGGGAGGGGGGTATTTATAGCAGCGAGGAGTGGCAGTTTGCGTAATTTTGTCCGGGCGGCCTGCTATGGGCCGCCCGTACGGCCGCTCCTCGGTTTCCAGTGAGTACGGTCGCTCCCTCGGGGCTGCTGTTTGACTCGCTGGGTCGACTCAGTGAGTTGACTTAGCGGGTCGACTCGGTGATTTGACTCGACGGGTTGACTCGGTGTTTTGACTCGGTGTTTTGACTCGACGGGTTGACTCAGCGGGTTAACTCAGCGGGTTGACTCAGCGAGTTTGACTTTTTTAGGATTTTTTGACTGGCCTTTTTTATGGGGGGTTTTTCAGGGTGATTTTTAAGACTGGGTTGACTGGATTTAGGCTTGAACTGGGCCATGGAATGGGGCTTACAAGGGTGAGTTTGGCTGAGTTTGGACTTGGGATTTGGGTATGGTCCTCCATTCATCTAGCTATCTCTACCAACATTGTAGCCGAAGGTGGGGTGTCTACACCGGGGCAATCTTGTAGAGACGGAGGAAGTTTTGTATGAAAGGGTGGAGGGGAAGACGTACGCCCACTTTGAAAAAATATTCATAGAAAGCCACACACCCTGGTGGTGGGGCATCAGCTGTCTCCCCTCTCCCAGGTAATCTAAACGAAACAGAGTCTGGGACTCTATATGCCTCTCTAAGGTTAGAGAGCCTTTCCTCCGTCAAGATGGAAGAGTAACCGGAGTCGGAATATCTCCCGGCCGGTACTCTGGCGTTGTTGGATTCAGAAGAATCCGGGGTTTCGTCTCCCAGAGGGACAATCTCTTCGTCAGAGACCTCCGTTATTACAAAGAAAGGGGATGAAAGAAGTGAGTAAGAAGAAAGAATACCTCTGTAAAGAGGTTTTTTGCTCCGGAAACAAAGAAGGAGAAGAAGGAAACTCCGCAGTAGATAGAATTCAAAAATGGTGGATTTTCAGCTAAGTCCAATATTTATATGCAATCATCCCGTTTTATTTGATGGACACGCGGCAGCCTCGCATTCGGCACGCCAGACGAACGGGCGCTGGCATTAAATACGGAAACACGTGGCGCCCGACGCCTCATTTCTGGAGGCAGAAAAGCTGCGCAAAAGCTGGCCATCATAATGCGGAAGCACGATAAGTGAATCATGCGCGATTTTCTCCCAGCAGCCAGCTGTCTACACTAACAAACCCTTGCCATAGTTCCTCAATACCAAGGGTTTGGGGGGTATCTGTTGTAGGCAAATATAGTCTAGCGAGAAGTGAGGGATCGCGGCATATCTCGTGAATGCGAGCAGTCATGATCGTGCTCGAGAAAAGGGGTCGCATATCGTGAATGCGACCAGTCAGGATCGTGCTCGAGAAAAGGGGTCGCATATAGTGAATGCGACCAGTCTGGATCGTGCTCGAGAAAAAGGGTCGCGTTTCATGAATGCGAGCGGCCAAGCTCGTGCTCGACAAAAGGGGTCGCATATACAGAATGCGACCAGAGTATTCTTCATTCGAGCAGCTCCCGATATCTGGGTGATCGTGGTCTTTGGCATAGATGGCCTTCGTCTCATAGTACCAGCAGTCCGTATAGGCCGGTTTTCGGTTTATATCTGTTCTTAGCTCCAAATATCCGGAGACGTAATCGGCTAGACGTCTAGGATGTTTTGACTACATCTTTTTCCGAGGATTATCGAGATAAGTTTCTTATCTCGCAAAAACAGGGCTAACCTTAACAGCTTGCGTAACGGCCTGGATCATTGAGATCTGTATAAATAGATGACTCTATTGATGAAAAAGGTACACAATATTCAATCTTTACCTCTGGTGATTGGCTGTTCTATTTCTTCACCCCATCTGACTTAAGCATCGGAGGGCTAACGGCTGGATACCGGCCACTCTTAGTTGTTTTCTGTCCCTTTTCAGGTCCGAAGAGGAAATCCAAAAACTTGAAGGGAAGGTGAACGTCTGGTGGATCCAGTTACAGAATTTGACGTAAACACCCACCTTCATGTAGACCATCCATCATGTGGGGCCCTTCAATGTCCACTGCCCATCATATGGACCCACATTTGATGTAGTATCCTATGGGCCCCACCCTTGAATTGTATTGTCCTTCATGTGGGGACTACCTTCAATGGGGCCATTCATCATTAGGGACCATATTTCGATGTGTATTGTCCATTATATGAGGTCCACCTTGATGTGAGTCATCCATCAAGTAGGGCCCACATCCATCAGCAAGGCCACACTTTAATGTGGGCTACCCATCATGTGAGGCCTGCTTTAGATGTACACCATCTATCATGTGGGGTGCAACTTCCATGTGGATCATCCATATGTTAGACTACTTTGGATATGGACCGTCCATCATGCGAGACCTTGGATGTGGACAGTCCATCAGGTGGAGCCCACTTGATTTGGACCATCCATCATGCGAGGCCACACTTTCATGTGCGTTATCTATCATTTGAAGCCCACTCCGTCCATTACATGGAATTACCTTAATGAGGACCATTCATCATATGGGGCCCCATTGTCAATATGGGTCATTCATCATGTGGGCCCACCTTCAATGTACACCATCCATTATGTGAGTTCCACCTTTTTTTATGGCCATCGTCCATCATGTGGGGCCCTCTTGATGTGGATAGTCAATTATGTGAGGCCCACCTTTGATGTGAACGGTGCATTTTGTGGACCCACCTTGATGTGGACCATCCATCATATAAGGCCCCACCTTCAAGTGGGAGAGAGAGAGAGAGAGTGAGAGATTGCAAAGAGGCTTTAAGTGGGCATTTCAAAAATACTTGAATGCCTAAACCTTCTCTAGTTTCTAAAAAATTCAGATATAAAATTAGAATTGTACCAAATAGTCTATTTTCAAAATTAGACTTACTTTTTTACAAATAAGTAAATAAACTCTTATTGATCCAGATGTCAAACGTAATTAATATAGAATTTATATTCGGCTACCTTTTTCACAAACGTTCTCAATAAGCTACATCATTAATCTATTATCACGCCATTACCGCCGGCAGTTAGGTTTCTTAATGTCTGCCATTCCAGCAAAATGGTTGTCTACTTAGGTAGGCTCCATCGTGACATTTATGTGAAATCTAAGGTGTTTCACCTCATTTTAGTCCCAAAACTCAAAACGTAGCCCGATTTGTGATTCAAGTGGATCACACAATTGGAAATAGTGTACAGTTTCCCTTGGTATAGCCCACTTGAATTACATATGAGCCTAATTTTTGGGCTCCCAGTTTGTTGTGGCATCTAATGGTTGGAATGGATTTCATATAATCATCACAATAGGTCCTGTAAAAATCAAGAGTGGATATTTCTCTACAAATTGTTTCCTTCATTGTAGCTCATCTAAATCTATTGCTCTAGGCCTAAAGTGGGATTACATATCTAATGGTCGGATTCGATCTCACTTGCAAATCATGGTAGGCCCCATGAAAAATAAAGGTGGACATCCCATAAAATTCTATTTTTTAAGATAAATCTGTCTTTTTGTAATTAGGAGAGAGACATTGTCCTTGATTTTTTATAGGGCCCACCATGATGTGTAATCGTACATTAGGCCCAGGGCTAAAAAATCAGGTTGATTGATGATGCTGATGTGCCGCACTGAAGGAAAAAGTTGGGAGAGAAACCTCGACCCTTGATTTTTACAGGGCTATTGTGATGACTTATAAAATTCCCTCTAACCATTAGATTCCATACAAAAATATAGGCTTGGAGTCCAAAAATCAGGCCCATCCATGATTTAAGTGGGTCACACCAAGGAAAATAATTTGAAGGGTGGGTGTTGCCCCATACACTATTTCTAATTGTTTGGTCCATTTGAATCACAAATGGGGTTAACTTTTTTGTCATGGGCCTAACATGAGGTGAAGTACCTAGTGGTCAGGGTAAATTTCAAATAAACATAGTGATGGGGCCTAATCGAGCCACCAATCCATTTGGTCGTACATAGGTAGGTAGTGGGATGATAATTATGTAGATTAATGAAGTAGCTTATTGAAAACCTTGTTAAAAAACTTTTGTGAAAAGGTATAGGAATGTAAATTCTTTATTAATTATTTATTATTATTTTTTTTTTTTGTAAAATTCTCTATTTAAAATGGCACTAATCAAATAATCCTAACCATCAAATTAATGGATATCAAATGGATGGTTAAAAGCAAACTAGTGAGTGGTCCTAAATTGGAATAGAAAATATATGGTTAATGTAGTCTTCATGCATGGCTTTTCAGTTATGCTCCATCCATGGGATGGTTCTAAGATTCGCACAATGTAGACTACTATACAACTACTTCATGTGTACAATTGTAGTGTGTGGAAAATTAAGGTTAGGGTTAAAGGTACTTTTAATTAGAGATGCATCGTCCCAAAAAGTTTAAGGTACTGTCATCCTAATCAAAATAGATTTAGTTACCTTTGCAAGATAATTTTTTTCATTCAGACACTACATTTTATTGCGGGGTATAAATACAAATTGTTTAAAATTGAACCATAAAGTTAAAAACAAACATACAAGACCTAGCATACGTACTCCTCACCTTATCGGACCTTATAAATACTTTTGTGCGATTGAACTAGAATTTTAACATAGTTAATAAGATATTGCATAATAGACAATAAGTCAGATCAACTTTTCGTAACACAAGAAATATGAAATAATAATCTATGAGTAAAATAATTATGACCAAACAATCACATAACGGAAGTGTAACACCCTAGCAATACTCGAGTATTGAATGTCCTCAGGCATCACCATAGAATTTTTCAATTAAATTATTCAAATGCACGTGTCATCGAGCCCAAAACCCTAGGGATTATAACGAGACCCAAAATGGGGGAAGCCATAACCCAGATAACTCTGTGTGCTACTAAATCAATCGTACTACAGCTCTCGTGGGACCCGAATCATCATATCCCTAGTCCATTAAACCCCTGACCATCGTCCAGATAAAGCATACAATAAAACACATTGAATACAGCAAGTAAGTTTAGAGTTAGCCCGTAAAACATATAGGATTATACTTTAGAACCCTAAGGTAGAGAACGAGCTCAGTTACAAGTCAATTTGATGTTCTGTCAGTACAATCAACTTGAGAAAATAAAAATCTGAAGGAAAAAAAAAAAAAACAACGTTCAGTCAATCCGACTGATTGAACTGTTTGTTTCTGTCGGTATGACCGGCAATGCACATTAAGTTACGAAATCCTCACCCACGAGCTTTTGGATCTGAGGTCCTGAGACTAAGGCCTAATTTGCCAAAAATAAAAACATGATGATAAGTTTTATTGAAGCATTTTTTACATTATTACAAGTAATTTTTAAAGAAGACGAAAATTTTAAAATTACAAAAACAAAAAGATGTAATGAAAATGAAATTTTCTAAAAATAATAATTTTTTCTTTTTAAATCCTAGTATTAAATCAAAGGGGTGCATTTTCTAGAAAAAAAAAAAACAAATAAATTTCGCTAGCATGACGGGCCGATTGACCTCAGAAGCAACGTTATATAAAGATTGATAGGTTGTGTGTTTTGTGACAACATCTAGATCAAAAGTTACAGCTGATTTATGGCTCACACTTTGAGCAACAATTTCTCCATATATATCTAAAATGATTTTCTTCAAACCGAATACTCTTAGGCCCAATTACGTCATACATAGGCTTGTGCCTTGATCCAACGGACCACTTCCGCTTCTCTTCGGGCTTTTTTGTCCAGCCGTGCTAAGAATCTATCTACAGCATGTCCTGAATTGGCACGTGACTTTCTTCATAAAGGACATCATATCTTTACATAATCCGTGTATCTTTCACATTTGTTTTAATGGAAATCACAAATTTTTTTTTTTTTTTCAATCAAGCCATCCGTAGCCTGATACTCTTACCTATAACCTGAGAGCATTTTCGTGAGGCATATTAGACATAAATCACCCCCAAAGATAGACTATTTAATTAAGTCAATATTTTAATACACAAATCTATCAGTTCCATAGCAAAATTCCTTATTTCCTCCACCATGTGCTACCACCAACTTTTCAGCTGTCCACCACAGACGCTTCTGGATAGAATGAGAGATCCACCATGCTTTTACATGCCATCCCACTCGGTATTCTGGTTCGCCCCACCTCGACAAAGGGAAACACAGGCCACGTGAAAATCAGGTCCGTCACACAATCTGAATATATTCTTTTAGACGCGATTGTATGTTGCTCCCTGTTGTGTGTTCCATCTGAGTTTTGGATCGTGATGATTCTTGGGATGTACGGCGAACATGAGGAGGCCCACCAGATTCATGGTTTGGATTTCACATGCACATGACACATAACAGGTGGGCTCCAAATAGGTCCAACTTATGGTGATTATGATCCGTTTAACGTATGTGATCATCCACTATTATTAATACATCTTCTCAGCCAGTTATTTATGGGGCGGAGATTGGGTACTACCCCACCAGGACCTAGCAAGAGACGTACGGTGTTGTCAGGGATCTTTGGGGGCCCAACGGGGTGTTTATGTTTTATCCACACCATCCATCCATTTTAGTGGATCATTTTAGGGTATGAGTCTAAGAAGGAGACAGATTGAAGTCTCAAGTGGACCACACCACAGGAAGCAGGGGGATAGAAAGCTTACTGTTAAAAACTTCTTGGGGAGCACAGAAGTTTTGCATTAAGCTGATATCTATGTTTTCCCTTCATACAGGATTATCTGACCTTATGAAGAAGTTGGATGGCAAATCCCCACAGCTTCATGTGCTATGGTTCACTTGAGCCTTCACTCTGCGTCCTTTTTGGGTTCATGCCTTAAAATGATCAATCAAAATAAATGGACAAAGTGGATAAAACATATGCATCATGGTGGGCCCCACATATCCCCTGACAGGACCGTCCGTCTCTAGCTAGGTATGGGTGAGGGTAGTACCCAATAGGGGTGCACACTTGGGTCCAGTTTTGGGGTGAAATCAGAACCGAATGGTTTCTAATGGTCCCGAAAATCCGGAACCGGACCATAAAAACCAATTCGGTTCCACGGTTCTAGACTTTTTATAATCTACGCCAATTCATTAGAATTCTTTATGCAATGCAAAGTGTTTGTTAGATTTACACATCCATCATCATTGTTAGACAATGTTTAGATGGGCCACATTAAAAAAAAAAAAAATCAAATAGATCCAAATTTAAGAGGACTACTCGACATGAAACCATGAGGATTGGATACCCAAGATTCAGTTCCAAGTTCAATTCCATGGTTCGGTTCATGGTCTGGTTCTATAAAAACCTAAACCAAGAATCAAACTGAACTAACCAGTTCTTTGATTTTTTAAACTAGAACTGGAACTGGTGCGCTTCAGAATCGGACCGAGCCGAACCGAACCAAACTAACCAATTCTGGTCCAATTTATTGGTTCCACCAGTTCCATGTGCACCCCTAGTACCCAATCAGTGCCCTCATTTCTGGACCACAAAAAGAAAAAGAAAAAGAAAATAAATCACAAGTACATGAGCATCTATAATGAATGGGCAGCCATGGTTACATTCACATGCTTGTAGATGACCCTATGTTGATGTATTTATATTGGGGAATCTTGAAAAGAAGAGGTCAGGAGATTTAGATAGAGACGATTGTGATCTCGACTTTATACGACGTTATTCCTCGGACCTGATTCGTCCAGAAAGCCTGTTTTACTCAGCGCATAAAACTCTGAAGCTGTGGGGCCCACTATTTTTTTTATATATAAAACCCATTCCGTCCATAAGACACCATTCTCGATTCTAGATCTTGTCGTAGAAAACCACTCAGATACACATCGTAAGTGGGCCACACCATATTGAATAATGGGGATGGGATGCTAACCATAGGTTTGCATGTGGGACCACCATGGAGTTTATCTTTCATCAAGCCCGTTAATCAGGTGTAACACACGAGGATCAAGTGAAGATACAAAAATCAGCCTGATAAAAAAAATAAAGAGGGCCACACCACCTGAGCTTAGAGGTTTTAGTGATGATTTTACAACTTTTCGCATTGGTGGGGCCCATTGGAGTTTTTAAATCGGGCTATTCTTTTGTATATAAGGCTATAAAATAAGGGTTCTCGTCTGATGGACAGAGTGGATTTACATTCAACATGACGGCCCCACAGAGTTGGGGTGTTTTCCACCGGGCAAAACTAGTGGTGTAGACGATTCCGGCCCTTACTCCTCCACCTTAAAAAGTGTTGATTTCTCTCTCTTTACAAAGAGATGTGTGGAGCCCATGATGATGTATTCATGACATCCCATCCGTCCATCACCTGCAAACCCCTGTTATTCCCCTTGTCCCCAAACATCAGGCCTATTCAAAACTCAGATGGGTCGCACTATCTGATATCATGCCAAAGAAATTTAAAATCATATGGTGGTCCGCTTGAAATTTGGGATAGCCTGATTTTAGTGGTGTCCATTCATCATGTTGGGGTGCATCTTCTGAATGGATTGGATGGCATACACGGAACACATACCTGAAGATTAATGTAGGGCATCCCACCCCAATTGCTCCCTGCCGCGTGGCCCACCTGAATTTTGGATCGACCTAATTTTTAATGTAGGACTTGATGGAAGGATTAGAATGTCATGCGTATAACATGTGGGCTCCACACATTCCGTTGTAGTTTTACCTACAAAGCTTGTACGCTTGCAATGTTTGGTCTTCCCACTTGGATCTGGGCTTGAACTTGGTTTTAGGCCCAGTAAATAGGCCCGCCTGACTAATCAAATTTTCATGGGCTTAATATTTGGATTGAGGGCCTACCTCAGCCCTAGCTTGAACCCTCGTCTCAAGTTCTGCACTGGGCTTGAGAGTTAGCTGTCTGTACTTGGACACGCTTTGGCCGAGGCACAGCATGTCCCGTCAGGGGCGCGACTTGGCTGGGACCCCGAACCAGCAATGTTGGTGATACCCTGATTGTGGGCCCCACCTCAATGTATAAGTTGTATATCTACGCCGTCCATCCATTTTGCCAACTCATTTTATTGCATGAGCCCAAAAATAAAACGCATACAAATCTCAGGAGGACCACAACATAGGAAACACTGGCAAATAACTATTAAAAACCTTTCATTAGCCACAAAAGTTTTGGATCAAGCTGATATTTGTGTTTTTCGTTCATCTGGGTCTTTGTGAGCTTATCAACAGGTTGGATTACAAATAAACATTACAGTGGACCCTAGGAAGTTTTTAATGGTGGGTGTTCAATGAGCAATGTTTTTAATGGTGAGCCCTACGGTCAGGGTACCACCCACATAACTGATTCTTGGCTCCCGGGGAAGTCGCGCCCCCAACCAGGAGCCATGCACATATTGTGGTTTGATAAATTAGATAGGCTTCATTTAGTTCCCAAATGGCCCATGAGGCGTGTGGCCCTATCAATGGACGGTTAATAACGTTCACGGTCATAAATAGGGATTTGATCAATTTTCGGGCCGGCTAGGCCCTGGGTCAACCGTTTTTTAGGTTCACGTTGGAGCCTTGTGCCATGTACTGGCGGGCCGGCCCAAACCTGGCCCACCAAGATGCCTAACCACTAGAAGTTGACAAGAAATAATATTTAGGTACGAAGACTATAATGCCTTTATATGGACGGTCTAGTTCTCCGCAGTTCTGTACCTCACTTCCTACGGTGGTGGCATGCCCATGTGTGGGCTGTAATATCTTGGGTTCTGGTGGGTCAGGTTCAGCCCAGTTCATGACCGGTCCATTTAGTAATTGGGCCTTTGATTTCGAAAACAAGCTAGCCGTTAATATCAGCCGACTCTTTTGAGTTTGGTTGAGCCCCATTAGAGAATATTGCAAACTCAAAGACCTTATCTAATCCATTTATTAATCAGGCCCACGATTGGCCTTTATTATAGGCCCAAGCCTGACTGGCAGGACCCGGAACTCAAGGGACCGCGGGGCCTGGTGCCACCAAGGAGCTTGTATCGGTTTGAAAATCCTTAGTGGGTGTCACCTGGTGGGCCATCAATGTAACTTGAATGTGGTATTAGTTAATGTCTGATAACCGTTGATTTCGTTATTACACCCATGGCCCTGCCCACCTGATTATCGGACCCGGTGGCTTTGATCTATGGATGAGTCATGAATTTGGTATGATATGTGGCTTTGATCTTCCATAGGTGTGCTTTGCCTGGGATGTTGTGAAAAAACCATCGTCCCTCGCGTAAATTTAAAATCATAAAATCATAAAAGAAAAAGATTAAACAAAAAGTCAACGGCCAAATCAAAATAAGAGATGATAAGCATAAGAATTTATGTAGTTCGGCAATATATCTACTCCGAGGACAATAATATAAAACTTTCTTCTTTATTAAAACGAGAAAAACATAAATATAAGACTCACCTCTCTCTCTCTCTCTCACCCATATAAGGAATACACCAGAAGAAAATGAATGGAATACATTTTTACATATGCTCCTCCTTATACAAACCACTGAAAGGGAGGTACCAATTACCAAATCTTAGGATAACTAAGATTCTCCTGCATCAAATTATAAACTCAAATATGAATATAACAACTTGAATTTTCTGTTGGGAATAGGGGCGCTGACAGCAAAAGCAGAAGCCAGACAAACACCACAGCAGTATATAAGATCAAATGAGAAACACAATGAAAACAATCCATGCACACAAGCATTCAACCACAAGAGACAATCCGATTTTACTTGGAACAACCACTCAACGGGTAAAAAACCATGGCACAAAGTGATCTACTATGATTAACAGAAGATTATAAAGATTGACAGCCCACAAGTAAGGAAAACCGAGAAAACCCAAGCTTTCTCCCTCTCAAAACACTCTCCCATCTTTCTAATGCGATTAGGAAACATTGGACACCTTAGGATTACTCTTAATGTAACGACCCGAGATTTTTGACTCTCGTGTATAACACGACGGCCGAATTCCCAAGTAATTTATGTAATAACTAATTTGTCAAATAATAAAATATAGCATTCAAGCACGTACAATGGCGGAAACAATTATCATCTTATTCTATCAAACTTACTACGTCGTCATCATCAATGTTTAAATAAGGGAACCAACCAATATCTATACTGATTAATTAAAATACAAAACCATGTCTTCTCTTGAAGACTTATTACAATTTCGTAAATGTATCAACTACTCAAAAGAAATATTTAATAAATGAAAAGATCAACTAAGTTTTTTCAATACCGTCATCCGCCATGTGATCATACGAACCATCGAACTCTTCTCCTTAAAAATCGGGTTCAATACCTGGATCTTCACCTGCATCATCTAAATTGTGTTTGGGATAGCGTTAAACGCTATCATAGTGGAGAATATTTCCTCCAAGACAATCAAGAATAATAATAATGGTATAGAGTAAACACAAGCAGGATATTATCATTTAATCAAATCAAAATAACCAACTAAAAATCTTTGTTGATGCGATGCATGAAATGCATGCTCTGACTAAGGCACCCTGGCTAGAATCACAATACATGAAGTGAGAGACTCCCTGTTACAACTTCATACTAGCCACTAGTCACTAGAGGTTCCTGGGACGCACAAGCCCATAGTTTTGCCCGACCATGTGAGAAACGAGACACTCATAGCCCAAATCTACACGTGACATTGTACGGGAGAAGTAAGACGCTCTAGCCTATTCTCAATTCCGTACACCCACATGGAGCCAAGTGAATGCATGACTTTAGTTTCACCTTTATTTAAGTGTTTTCGCATACAACCGATTTAAATAAAACTCAATGGTCACTATTGGGAGTCGCAAGCAACCCAGCATAGGCCGACAGCACGAGATTAGTGTCCATAGCACCAACTCCGGCTCATGAGAATTTGTATGCCATTAGCGTTTTATGATTTCATCATGTCCCAAAAAGCCAATGTTGTACATCATGACCAAATTCATTAAAATACTCGTGTAATGTAAATGGATCCAATCAAGCATCATGTACATGTAAGGATCCATTGACAAACAATCACTTCATTCTCTCAGTTAAATCAAGAGATATTCTTCCATCATGGACACCTCTCACGGGTTCCATCTCTCTACATCGAATAATTTTACCAACTTAGGAACAAAGAGTATACAATAATGGGATGTCCATATGATGATCTTATACACATATTTTATATCACAATATGAAAACCAATGTTACTTGTAAAACACAGATTAAGGAAATAAGGGCATAGATTTCACAAAGATAAATAACACAAATACACATGCTTCTTAGTAAAAAATCTAAATAAGGAATCACATCATTATGTAATGATATTCATTGCAAATCATATTTTAAACTTCATGTTATATGGATCAGCAATTCAAAACAAAATAACTTCACATGCTACAAAAGAAACTTACGATAATCGTAATATTATTAATGAAAGGCTTGAAGGAAAATCCTCACCTTAGGATGAGCTTAGAAGAAGAGGGTTATAGAAGATCCTAACCGCTGGAAAAATATGAGAAATAACTCTCTCTCTCTCTCTCTCTCTCTCTCTCTCTCTCTCTCTCTTTCTTTCTCTCTCTTTCTCTAGGGCATGGAGGCTAGGGTTAGGAGAAGGATTTGGAGGTGCGTAGTAGAAATATGGAGAGGAATGTGCACGCGAGGTCTTGTGTAACAACTTCTTGAGGTAGGTTTCTCAAATCCCAATATTAGGATGATCTATGATCAATTCCAATCCGTTCATCTTATCAAGCTCGAAGAATAAAGTCAGAATACATAAATTACTTGATGATCCACATTCTAAATTGGCCAATCCTTGAAAATGGCCTAACGGGTGATAAAATGGGCTTGATCTCAATTAACGGTCTACGCTTGATGATCAGGGCTCAAATTTTGGAAAAATATATGGTCATGATAGACAAATAATTGTACAAAGTTTAGTGGTTGATTGATGGTGAGAAATGCCTAGATCTGAAATTTCAACTTTTGGCGGAAAAGGAAGGGGCTGGATTTGTAATTCAACGGTGTAGGATTATAGATCGGGGTCCAAACTTTGTGTAAACTCGTAGTCATATGAGTATAATACGTGGTCCAAATTTGAGAAGCGATTGATGGTGAGAAGTGGGTAAATTGAAAGGTTCAAAAGGAGTTGGTAACTCATTAATTTCTAAAACGGGATAACTTCGCGTATAAGAAAGAGGCTTATCAAGGTAGAGCACTCAAATCACACTATTGGTCCATGATAAAGACGATCCAATTCACTCATATGAAGAGAAATATTCGACTACGACTAACCATCTACTTTCCTCACTCGATGGACATGAAAATCAAGGGTTAAGGGATTGATTTGACAATCGGACCACTTCTACTATGATTTAAGGATTGAAATTTGATGTGTATGGTTAACATGTGCCCAAAAGCTTAAATCCAGGGTTTTGTATGAAATTGATCGTGAGAAACTATAATACTTAAAAATGGCATCTTAACTTAAGTTTAACTAATGGCATTTTCGTAATTATCTGAAAAGTGTATGATTTTTGAAATCTGATCTTTCTACAATGTTTATGGGATCATTCTAAGCAACTTTTGTAAAGGGTCCCCTATCGGATCTCCTACGGATGTCCCGTTATTCGCAAATCAACGATAAATGTACGATAATTAATAAAAAAATAAATTAAAAATGAATTTTCAAAAATTTTCAAATAAATATCAAAAATCTGGAGCGTTACACTTAATCCCGAATCTAAGCCATATATATAACAAGAAACCCCGAATTAGAAACGTCTTGCACAAATCCGTGCAATAGCGCAAGAGAAACCTTGCTACGCAAGTCACCTATAACTGGCCGATCGGTCTTGATTGGTCAGACCCCATGGCCGACCAGTCGGACCGATCCAAAAACAATCTAGGGAGAAAAATGAACAATGTTTTATGTCTGCCTCAACACTGGCAGACTGGTCAAAACCGGTCGGCCCCCACTGCCTGACCGATCGGTGATAGTCCAGGGACCCAGTTTGAAGGCTCTCTTCCAACAAATTCCACATAGGCTTTAAACGTCGAATCAGAATATCATCACTTTCGTCATCTCATCTTCATCATAGCTCCACTGCTTCTCGTGTCACCATCAACCCTAACCTTGCACTTTCACGCCCTTTTCCGCTCTTCTCATGTGGCCCTTGGGCACTTGCCACATACGAGCAACCGTGGATTTTGTTACTGATCACGCAACTCCACCGTGAATTGTGCTCCCGATTAACTTGTAAAGATAGCCACACCTTCCTGTCTTCATACACATGCCCCCTTCATCACTTTACAACAACGATCATGGTCGATAAACACGCACCCTTTCGTCTCGAGTGCACTAAGAGAAATCATTCATCTTCATCTTGGGGATATGCCTCACATCTTTCAGGACTCGTTTGATCTCATCGAACATCCTGATGCGCACCGTACCAATACCCATCACCTTATGAGTGTAACCATCGCCCACAAACACCGATTCTCCACTATACTCCCTGTATGTCATAAATGAACTCCGGTAAAGACAAACGTGACATGAAGCCCCTGAATTTAGGATCCACTCTCTACCGTGGGATCCCTTGCCAAATACAGTCAGAACTTCACATATATCGCCACCATCCTCTACGGTATTGGCTCCTTCTCCAGAAGAATTTTCATACCTCTCGTGCTTCAACTTGGTATTCTGACAATCCCCTCTCATGTGGCCTTCCTGACCACAACTCCAACACTTCATCTTAGCTTTCCCTTTGTTCTTAGCCTTAGATCCCAATTTCAAATATCCTCCACCATACTCAAAATTTCTTCCCCTCATAATCAGTGCATCCGAGGAAGAACAAGAACTCACGTCATCGCTTTTTTTTCTCTTCACCTTCGACTAAAGGGCTGAGATAATGGTCTTGACGTTGATGGTCTCCCTCCCTACGCACACAGAATCCCTGAATGACTCATATGAATCTGGAAGAAAATTCAACATGATGCATGCTTGATATTCATCCTTCATCGGTTCATCTATCTCCACCAACTTGCAAACCAACCTATTGAACGTGCTTAAGTAGTCCTCCACATCCGTCCCCTTAGCCATCCTCAAGGTGAATAACTGCATCAACAGATACATGCGATTCTCTAGAGACTTCTTGGCATAAACCTTCTTTAGATTCGCCTTCGTATCATTCGTAGTCTTCTCCTTCGTGACGTGATAGAGGACATCATCCGTAAGGCTTAACAAGATCGAGGTTTTAGCCTTCTTGTCGAGCTTCGTCCACTCATCATCTTTCGTAGCCTCAAGTCACTTTTCAAGAGCTTCATTAAGCCCTTGTTGAACTAGAAAGGATTCGATCTTCACCTTTAATAGCTCAAACTTATTTTTGCCGACGAACTTCTCTACATCAAACATTGTGCTTAATCCCATCTTCTCGTCTCATATTTGAATTCTACTCCACCCCAACTTTAGCTCTGATACCACTTATTGGGAATAGGGGCGCCGACAGTGGAAGCGAAAGCCGAACAAATACCATAACAGTATATAAGATCAAATGAGAAATATAATGAAAACAATCCACAAAAGAATTCAACCACAAGAGACAATCCGATTTTATGTAGAAAACCCCCTCAACGGGTAAAAAACCACGGCACAAAGCGATCTACTATGATTAACAGAAGATTACAGAGATTGACAGCCCACAAGCAAGGAAAACTGAGAAAACCCAAGCTCTCTCCCTCTCAAAACACTCTCCCCTCTTCCTAATTTGATTAGGAAACCTTGGACACCTTAGGATTACTCCTAATCCTGGATTTAAGCCATATATATAACAAGCAACCATGAATTAGAAACATCTTGTGCAAATCCATGCAATAGCGCAAGAGAAACCTTGCCGCGCAAGTCATGCGTAACTGGTCGGACCGGTCAAAAAACAGTCCAGGGAGAAAAATCAACACTTTTTCACGTCTGCCTCAACACTGGTCAATCGGTCTTGACCGGTCGGGCCCCACTGCTCGACCTGTCATGACCGGTCGGTGATAGTCCAGGGACCCAGTTTGAAGGCTCTCTTCCAATATTTCCAACAATAATTTATGATCAAATGGCATTCATAAGTCGAGTTTTCTAGGTACACCTTAGCAATATAAATCCAGATTGAAATCAACATAATATAACATTACGCATTATAAAACAAGGTTATAAGATAGAAACAAATCAATTTAACTAAAATAAAGACTACATCGTGAGAAAAAGTATGAGACAACTCATTTGTTAAATTAGATCCGATTCAAGTTTGACTCATCTCAACTCAGCCCAACTCAATGCGACTCGGTGGTGAATTGGCACTCTCTCTTAAACTCGCCAATCTTCCAGGCTTTCCTAAGCGTTTTAGGGTTACTAAACTGAGATTCAACCCAAACCAGGCCAAAATTTCACAACCCAGCAAGTTAACTCGACTTAAACTCTCTCTCCTTTCTTCTTCTTCTTCTTTCTCTTCTGCTTCTTTCTTCCCTTTCTTTCTCTTTCTCTTTCTTCTCAGCCTCGACCTTGTTCATACCTAAAAGTAGCATATCATATTAATAGTGGAGATCGATCCACATGGTATCGAAAGCTTGTTCTACACGCCAAGTAAAGAGGAATACCATGTATTGCCTCGGCAGCATCGGATAAGGATATTCGTGCAGTGGGATTCTCGAAAAAGGAAAGCACGATCGACAAAAGAGAACACGATCAGTAACTGTTCACAAAAGGATCCAAAAACACCACGAGGGATGACGGTTACTCCCCACAATCAACAAGGAGTTATAAATATTAAAACAACATATACACAAAGAGACAGCCCAATTAATGATCTCATATCAACTCTAATTCCAACACAATGCTGATGAATTTCCCAGCATAGCCTTTTTAGTTTACATCCATCGTGGTGGATCATTATCTTAGGAATAGCATAGCTTCGTCTCGCTCATACGTTGGACTAGTTAGTAACTTTTAATCAAGTGGCAGTGATTCTTTCCCATCTGTACATTGGAGTCAGATATGGAAGAAGATTGTTAGTTCCTAGGATCAATTAGCCTATGCTCATATGTTGGGTTAATTTTCTTGCTTTCATTAGTTTATAGTTATTGGAACTTATCAATATCCCACTCATCAACACGCTTCGCTGCTCTCAGCCTGGATTTTGAAAGTTCTGATACCAAATCGCATAACCTCACCCTTATCTATCAATGCTCTTTCTTCTTCTTCATCAACCATCCGCTACACTCATACCTGTTCAATCATACAATTGTTGCACATTCGAAAGTTCTTGATTTACAAGGCAAAAAGAATCCATAAGAGGGGGAGCCTCAGCCTCCGTAAGTCGCTTGGCTTCATAGCGAGTACAAGATTGTTGGCCAAATAAACAGTAAATGACTAAGCCAAGAACCGCGCTCTATCTCAGCGCTAAGGGTCATCAGATATTACAGTTTGGATCAGACCTACATTGATCTTAGCGCGCCCGCGTATAACAACAAGCTTTCACCTGGCATCGCGTGACAGAAAATCGCACCAGCAAACCTATGTTAGGCTCTACTAGACACTAGACTTGGCATAACACAGAGAGTCAGCAAATTAGTGACTCAGTGCTTCTCTCTGTTAGTGCACTTTTCTGTGGCATACTAATGCACCTTGTTTGTCAATCACTTACGTCAGTGAGTCTAGTGTCAGTTGAGCCCAATGAAGACGAGGACCGAAGACTCAGATGGCCCCGCTGCATCAAGGAAGAAGATACAGGTAAAAGTGATGCCTTGATGTGCCTTAACCTGGACCAAAACCCAACCCCTTAATCTCTTTGATGACCTTGACCATATTAGGGAACTTTTAGTCATCATAGATTGGCCCTAGGTGTCCCAAAACATCACCTAAATCTTAGCCTAAGTGAGTGGGTTGAAGAATAGCAGGGCAGTAAACAACCAGGCTGAACCCAGGCCTGACCGACCGGTCATGACCTGTCGGATGGACTGGACCGACCGGTCAAGACCGGTCGGACTGGGTCCCAGAATGCACAGCAAGCTTGCTGTCTTCGCAGGCCAATGGGCCGACCGGTCGTGACCGGTCGGCTGGGCTGGTCCGACTGGTCGCGACTGGTCGGACAGACCATTCTTGATCACAGCAGCCCCTGTCCACCTGTTTTGTTGTGGCCGACCGGTCCTGACCGGTCGTGGACCCCTGGCCGACCGGTCGGGCGACCGGTTGCACTAGCCATTTTCTGCCCATTTTGTATTCGTTGCACCTTCTTTTATAAATGGGCTTGGCTTGTTTTGAGGGGCAAGGAGAGGGATTTCGAGAGGAGTGAGCTACCATTATTGGAGACCATTTGAGGCTCATTCCCAACCTATGCAAGGCATCTTCCTTGTGCATTAACACAAGATTAGAGCATTCCAAGCTCATGAAGAAGATGACCTTCATTCCCTCTTGATCTCTAGAGTTTGGAACATTCTTGATTGGCAAATCCTTGTCCAAAACTCTAAGATGAGATCGTTGTAGGAGAAAACCTCCAGGCAACTCATTCCCATTAGTTGTAGAGTTCTCAAACCTACCCTCCTAGCACCTTGGGCATCTCAAAGGCATCACATGCAAGGTGTTTAATCAAGTTTGGCTGAGGCATTGGCGACGCAACGGCAACACGATCGTGGGAGCAAGGGAAGCTGATTGAAGCACGGGAGAGCGGAGATCAAGCAACCCAAACCGGCACTAAACAAGGGGCTCATCCGACAAGTAAGGTTGTCCTTTTTTAGAGTCCATTTAGAGTTTGTTTGTCAAACTCGATCTAGGGACGTTAGTCGTTCCTTGGCCCGTTTGCCGGGCCTAAACTAAGTCTTCAAGGGGGAGCCTCCATCACGGGAGTGAACGTGAGACGGGTTGAGAGTTAGCCTATGTCCAAAACTCCGTTGGGATTGAGAGTTAGCCCTTTGTCCAAAACTCCAGTCATGGTTGAGAGGTGAACCGGTAAAACCTCCGTGTAAAGGTTGAGAGGTGAACTTGATTTAAAACCTCCGATAGTGAATGCCGACGTGCTCAAAGGAGTTGAGTACTTGAACCGGGAGTGGAGTAGACCCAAAGTCGAACCACTATACATGCTTATGTTTGTGATTGAATTGAGCACATTAATATCTTAGCATTGTTAGTTTAATTATTTAATTATGAATGCTTGATAGGAATGTATGCTAGGCACTAATTAGGCACATCCACACACAAGATGTACTTTCACTAGTTGTGTAGACTTGAGCTCATTGATCCATTCTCATAAGTCTACATAGGTTGCATAGGTTAGGAGCTTGATTAGTTAAATCTTTTAATTACCTATGCATGCTTTAGACTAGGTTGTTTATTGCTTTATCATATGCTAGTCTTGTGATTGGACCCACTTAGGCTTGGAAGCCGAAGTGTTCTTGCTTACATAGTTTGATTTGTTGAATTATATAAGTAGGCGAAAAGAATTTCAAAAAAGGTCCTAATCACCCCCTCCTATAGGTCTAGCCATAATTCTAATTGCTCTTTAAGATTCCGCACATACGTGGGTGTCGTGTTAGACTACCCGACGTACTCTCTCTCTCTCTCTCTCTCTCTCTCTCTCTCCCTCTCTTATGTATTCTCTTTTTTTTTCTTTCTTTTCTCTTGATTTTCTTTCATAACATTTTTGTGTCTCCCTCTTTCTGCTTGAACTACAAGGTTCTATAGAGTTTTCAATTTCAGAAACTAAAAATTAGGTGGGGTTTACGATGCGTTGATTTTATGCACGGAGGGTTCGTAGTAGGAAGTCCTGACACTGATTTTGTTATGTTTGATGGTTTGGATCTAGTTTTGAATGTTAGTGTTTGAATATGGATTAGATGGCCCACCTGCTGAGGGTTTTTTTTTTTTTCTTTGGAAATCACGTTTTAATAAAATCGGACAGTTATTGTTTAAACAACGAAGACGATCTAGCCTTTGATGAAAAATCACGATCCAACGCTTCTTTCTTCAAATCGACACTTGTGGATGGTTTGAATACGTCTTAGAAAGCTTAAGGAATCATTAAATAGAAGGTCCATGTCGTTTTGGATGGTGGGTTTAAAAAAAAACTGTTGCAGCTATTTTCCGTTCGTTGCCGAACAAGACACGAAGAAAACCATTGTGATTGGTTATTTCATGATTCATTCTTGGTGTCAAAGATCCTTTTATGGTAAATGGATGGTCTGCATCGATCTTGAAGTCTGGGTTTCTAAAACTATCATTCGTAAACAAGTAACAGAGAAGAAGGACTTGCAGTCGATTTTCTTTATGCATCGTTGCATGGTTAAGATTTTCTTGTATGGACAGTTACGATCGAGAGGTGTGGATTCAGCACGAGTTTCCCAAACATAAGTAAAGAAATAGAGAGAAAATAAGAAACTTTTTATTTGAACCATGCGCGGACGCTCCTCACGTGAGGACTTTCTGGTTTACAGATACTGGCTGTCCATAGAGCATGTGGGGTCCACCATGATGTTTATTTGAAAGATCCACTCCGTTTTTTAAGATCATGTTTCGGTAACATCCCAAACATGAGGTAGATTTGAAAACTCAATGAGTCGCATTATCAAGAAGAAGGCAGCGATGAAGAGGTGTCTATTATGCTCGTTTCTTGGTTAAGTTGTGCTTTGGTTAAAACGGATGAACAACTGGGTGGTTGTAATCAGATGTGGGAACGGTTTAGATTTGATGAAGAAGACCTCTTTCGGGCTGTTGATGAGTTGGGTTCCCAAGAAAGAAAGAAAATGGAATGGTCTCCTTACACTGAACATTGGCTTTTGTTTGTGAATGCACACACGTGCAATCACGCATTGTTCTAATTGCACATGGAATCATCTCATGTTAGGTGATCTAGGGTTTGGTTTATCCTTGTTTTGCGTTCATAATGTCAATGGTTCGCCAACGAATAGTCTTAATCATTGCAAATCAATTTTAATGGTATAATTGAAGGTGTACGGGTTGATCTCCGATATTCAACGATCAGATTTCTTCTAAATCGCATATAAATGACCTTTGGAAATCCTTACAACGTTTTGGTATAAATGAGCGGTTGACTTTCTAGGTCGATGGTTAAATCTTAATCTTTTCAGGCAAAGACATACAATATAGGGTGTATATGCGGTTATCGAACCTTTATGGTTTTAGAAATTGTAATTTGTGTAGAATTCTCCTAAATAATATAGGATCTCTGAAAATACCTCCAAACATGCATATCCCGATGTGAAGTATAAACCATAAATTCATTGAAGAACATATGCGGATCGAAACGATGTGTTTATGTGATTTTTAGGCAAGTCATCCAACAGATATGATACAAAATTTGATGGACAATAGATCCTTCGAGATAGGTCCTAAAATTGATAATGAATGGCTCAATTGAACTAAGCATAGCCTAAAATTATGTTGTGATCGGGTTCTTAAAAATATATTTTCTGAGGTTTAGTGTCAGTTTCATGATGACGTGATGGTCCATCTTGAAGATCAATGGCTAGATGGCTTGATCTTAGAATGAAGAGTACTCCTAACGGTTAGATTAAGGATAAAGTCTAAATGGATAGTTGAAATAGGTTGGATTGATGGGTCTATAATATTTGAAAGTGTACGTAAGTACTCTTTCATATACATTTGAAAGTGTACACACACCAAAATTCCAAATTATTACAGAACGTCTCTCAAACGATCTCTCATTTTGGAGATTGTGAGAGATAGCCTCACCGAGAAAATCATAACTAGATTCGTAACAAAATCCACTCTCTCAACGGGTATCTTTTAGGCATACCTAGAATGTTTCCTCATTAATGGACATGTTAATCGTGCCCACATGGCAAACTTGATTCCTTCTCCAAACGGCGGGCATAAGGGTTCGTGCATTTGCATGCATTAATAATTGAATATTGCATATCGCTTAAGGGATATCAATCGATGATACTCTCTAGCAAGAGTAGGTTTCGTGTCGTTTGTGGTCACATAGTGTCAGCATATGTCAGATTTTCACTAGTCCACGTTAGAGCACAGAAAATGAGTGTAAACATCAGGGCTTTCTTACTATGTGTTGGACAATAGTCGTCTCCATCAACCATCTCACCTACAAAGCTTGGTTTCCACCAAGCGACGAACAGATTACTAACATTACTGATTCTCTCACCTATGAAGCTTGATTCATGTTGAACTACAAATAGGCTTTCGAAAATCCCCACTTGATCAATGTCTCACTTATGAAGTTTAGCTCATGCAGAGCAACCAATAGACAGCCTTCCGTACCCGATGACTGTCTCATTTATGAATAGATTGTTGTTACCTATAGTAACTAATTATAAGTGTGATTATTGTAAATTATTAATAAAGTTACTTTTATCTTTTGTCTAATTATCTCTTCTTTCTTTATTATTTTATTATTGAACTATAGTTGCAATCAGATGAATATTGAAGACTTTTCAACGTAAAGGCAACAAAATGTATCCATTTGAAAGACAACTTTATCTCTTCTGCCTTGTAAGTGTGATTATTATGAATTATTAATAAAGTTACTTTCAACTTTTGACAATTATCTCTTCTTTCTTTATTATTTCATTATTAAACTATAATCGCAATCAGGTGGATACTGAAGACTTTTCAACGAAAATGCAACAAAATTTATCCATTTGAAAGACAACCTCCCATTCGTAAATTGATTGATCTCATTTGACAAGTGGTTGAATAAACGACCAAATCACAAGGTCTTCAATCTCTCGATCTAGAGCTTATGATCAAAGGACAGTTCAGTTCAAAGAGACTTACATCCAGCTTGGACATGCTTTGCACTCATTGGCCAACAAATTCAAACCATGCAAACACGTTCAACCGATGATAACATTCCAAATTGTTGGAGGCAACCCTTTCATCTTCCACTCAAGAATTCATGACATAATTTCCCAGTGGGCCATAGGCTTCAAAGTTTTTTTTTTGTGTAGGCGTCCATTCTTTCACATGTTGGGGCCCACCGAGGTATACAACGTTGATTTTTAAAATAGGTCTAAACACTGAAGCCAACCTGCTGGAAAGCTCATCAGTCACACGTGTTTCAGATTAGCACGTGTAAATATGTGTCAGCATGGAGGGGAGATCTCAAAAATGCGTCAGATCTGATTATCAGGTGTACTCATTGGATAAAACCAAAACGATTAAGAGAGATTGAACAGCAGTCAAAATTCAATGGACATGTGTCACCCACCTGATGAAGCTACTGACCTGACCTTTGACATATAGAATCTATACAATGCGGATCACCTGAGAAGTGACTCTGGTGTCATCCATATTTGTTTGTTTGCTTTGTTTCCACGTGTGTCTGTGAGGGGCCAAGTGCACTTGGGCAGTTTGTTTTCAAATATATATATATATATATATGTGGTTGCTTTTTTAAGATTAAAATTAAGAAAGGTTTGAATTTCATGTGGGGCCACTGTGATGTTTGTGGCTTATCCACGCTGTCCATTTGTTTTACGGGCTGATTTTAGGACATGAGCCCAAAATTGAGGCAGATCCAAAGCTCAAGTGGACCACACCACATGAAATAGTGAGTTGAACACCTACCATTAAAAACCTTTTACGACCACAATTTTCTATGGCGTAGACCACTTGAGCTTCGGATCTGCCTCATTTTTTGGCTCATGTCCTACAACGTTCCGATAAAATGGATAGATGGTATGGATATGATAAAATGGATAGATGGTATGGATATGTCAGAGACATCATAGTAGGGCCCACAAATGGACGTGGAAGAGATTTCCCAAAGAGAAAAGTAGCATGTACTTGCAACTCCAATCAAACAGCTAATAATTGTAATAATTATATATTTACTCTTTCTATCTTTCCAACATGCATTTACACACTTTACAACAAAACAAACAGGCCTTTAGTTCTCATGTCCGGCGGATGCAGATTGCTTAGTGAGTAAACTATGTGGTCCCAACATTATGTATGTGTCATTATCTATGCCGTCCACCTGTTTTTCCAACTCATTTCAGGGCACAAAGCCAAAATTGAAGAATATTCAAAGCTCAAGTGGGCCATACCACATAAAATAGTGGGGACAATGACGTCCACTGTTGAAATCTTCCTAAGGCTGACAGTGATGTTTATTAATCATCCAACCTGTTCATAAGGTCTCACAGACATCCATGAAGGGAAAAAAAAAATATCAGTCTAATCCAAAATCTCCCCAGTAGTATTCAAGGGTAGGCGCTCGTGCCCTAAAATGAGCTGGGAAAATGGATAGACGGCATGGATTACACACATACATCACGGTCAGCCCCACAGAGTTTACTCGATCACCAAGCTTCGGCATGGTGAGTTACTACACAGTCCGCGTCCGTGTCCAGTAGTCGTAATTGCATTGCTGAACATTTCGTGTCCAGTAGTCCTAATTGCATTGATTAACATTTAGGAAGTTGTGGGCCCCACCTTTGATCGTAATCAAATTACAATTTTAACTGACATCGTTAATCTACAACGGATTAGGTGTAAAGCTATCTTTTCTTTCTTTTTTCTTTCTTGTTTTTATCGTAAATTGTGGCAAGTCAGGCCCCATGCATGCAACATGCATCAATGCAATTCTAGAACATCCAAAACATGGGTTTTGTGCATGGAGCACACATTTCTTGGCTGTTGTGGCTATGTACGGTTTAGAAAGCTTGCAAACGGCCAGCTTCCAACGTAGAGTTGTGGCCCACCTGTCAAAACAGCATGAATAACTCTCTTGTAATTTTATGCTTTCATGATGTGTTATGATTAACTGCACGTACCTCGCCTCAGTTACACTTACAAGCCTCCCCTATGATTTGGATTATTACAAATATCTCCCTACCATTTAAAATATTTGTTGTATGTCAAGGCATGCAGGCTTTATAATTAGGACGATCATATTAGCACTGTTATCTCTCAGCAATTTACTATTTTACCGTCTCCTAGGCAACTAATTGCAGACGTGTGGACCCATCACTCATCATAGTGTGTTTGAGATGCGTGTTATTAGCATTGCTATCTTTGAGCAGTATTGACTATTTTGCCAGTCTCGCAGGGCAGCTATTTGTAAACGTCTGGGCCCATGCAGTACCATGGTGTTTGTGGACGCAGATTGCATGATGACCCTGCCATCATAGACATCCATGGTCATCTGACATGGTGGGATTTGATTAGGCCACATACCACTACTAGAGATCAGCTTATTTGAGTACATTCTCAGCCTAACAACTTTCAAATATGCCTTGCATAGCCCCATCTATAATAGCGACACATGTCCCAATCAATCATGCCACGCCACGGCCACCATATAAACGTCCATGGTGATATGGTCACCACACAATCTGCGTCCACTGTGCATGTGTCATCCAATCAATGTGATATTGTGATCACTCCAGCATGAGAATGGGTCATCATGGAAATCACCTGATCCAACCATTAACGGAGTACTATGTGAATTTGGAGGTTTTTGTCCATTGCTTTCCATGGTGTGTCACATCTGATGATTGGATGAGCCTGATTTTTTGGGCGTCCAATTTTATAAAGTGACTTTGGTTGACAATTCTCTGTCTTGGTCGGTTGTGTATCGCCTTGTGTCCTATTCCCTTCTTAAACCTGAGTTAGGTCATGGTTAGATGAGTCAGGTCATGGTTAGATGAGTCAGGTCAGTCAAGCCCTAGTGCCTGACCCATTTATCGGTTAAGGTCTGCCTTGATGAAGTTTCAAGTAAGTCAGGTCAGGCCAGAGTGTAATGGACCATGGATTGGGAATCTTGCCAATGGTCAACATCCATCGTATAGTTGTCTACCACCTAATTACCAATTTCATGCCTGATTCTGATAGAAGTTCGGATGTCGTAGTCATTAGCCAGGTTCATATGTTTGGCCGCATATGTAAATGAGAATATCTACTTCGTTGGTTTTGTACTTTAGCCCGGCTCATTGGCTGACTCGAGGGGGGCCTACACTGCCCATGTGTAGATATGACATTCGTGCAAGATCCAGGCCATTCACTATATGAGGCCCATCAGAAACATTTCCTCCTAAAATCATGTTCATGATGGGCCCCTTCAAGAATGGCCTCGCTATTGAACATGTGTGCCAAGTTGTCACACGTCCGGAAAGAAAGAATAATATTTTTGTAGAGAGAACAAAAGCGGGTCGTTTTGTTGTTCCAATCGTAAATTCTGAGGGGTTTTTAGTTGTTTTCCCTAATATCAACCTTTATGATCAGTGGACTGTGGGGTCCATTCTCCTCACTTGTTAAAGTTGAAAACACGAACGGTACCGAACAATCTTTTGACCCAAGCACTGGATAGTATCCCAAGGATCACAGATTGATTTTAGGGATGGTGTCCCCACAAGGGACTCAGTTTTTGGAATTTTTGCATGGTGCAAAAGGGTTGGATCAGGTTGGGACAAGGACCCAACCCCATTTAGTAATTGGGTTCGAATTTTGCATCCTGGGAATGCTCACATGAGAGATCCATCGGATAACTTCTAACTTAGTAGGTAAGACATCCAACCCTTTCAATATGTTGGCTGACCATGAGGATCAGCTGGTGCAAAAAACTGGCCCCAACCACTCATTTAGTAGACCACACTTGTGTTTTGTTATTTATCAATGGCTGATATTGTTTTTTTCGTGGTGTGAAAAATCAGCCCAATGTACTTATAAGGTGTACCTTATGATCTAAAATGCGGAATAAGAGATCAATCTATGCATCAATTGTGAGAATTGAAATAATCAAATATGAAGTTTTATACCTATTTGAGAAGCCATAGGGTGAGCTGGATAGACCGGATCTTCCGCACCTTACACCTTTGAAGGACGCTAAGGGATGAGCGAAATTTGTGTCCACAATTGTCTATAGGTGTGGGGACCCGTCATTATTTATAACAAATCAAATATGAGAGTTTAATTTATATTTATTTATCTATTTAAAAAAACCCATTGAAACTCCTTTTTATTTAAGACTCCACACTTCCAAATCCTTTTAATACAATGTAACGAAGCATTCCACCCCTAACACGTTTTTAATATGACTACAATTTAAGTGGGTCCGCCGGGGGTGTGTGTGTGTATGTGTGTGTGTGTCTATATATATATATATATATATATATATATATATATATATATATATATGAGCAAATGATAAATAGTAAAACACAAATTTTGCACAAGGCGATCCACATAATCGGGTCAACCGCTTACATGGGTTGAATGTTGAATGTGTACAAAAGATTGGAAGTTATTCAGTAGATGGAAAGTAATGTATAGTGCAACCGGTTGGAAATGAGACCTCTTTATTTTTTTTAATTGTAAATTGGCTCTTCTCTTTCTAAGCCAAGGAAAACGTATGAACAGAGGGCCTAGACACCTATGTTACTTTCACACCATTTAAAAATGTTGGTAACCTATGATGGAGCAATACTGAAAATTTGAACTGACTATCGTCCCCCTAGAATTTGGACCACCTACTGTCTTACTTTTAGCCATTCATTTGATAGCTAATAATAATTGGACAGTCGGGACTTGCTCTATCAATTTTATTTTAGGGAATGCTGGAATATCATCAATTCTATGAAAATCAATTAAATTTCATTGATGTGACAGTTGAGATTTTTGCGTAGCAAAGAAGTTAGGAGACCATCATCTCATAAATATGAATTTTTCACTTGCTATTTAAACAAGGCCTTTAAAAATTAAATTCAAATTTCAACAATAGTCATAGAAATAATAACTACCATGGTATTATCTTTTCATTCCTTTTTCCTAGAAAATCCTGTATTTAAAATGAGAGATATGTGATCAATATTCTACAATGGGACCTATGATTTAGATGGTTGGATAGTTGCACATCAATACAGTGCCTTAAGAGAATAGGTTACCACATTTTTTTAAAATGATTCTAAGCTAACATAGGAGTGGCGTCTAGCCCAGACCTATGACATTCAAAGGAAGCCCTCTAAGAACAAGCATTCTAAAACGTTTCTTTCTCTCTTTTGAGTTCTTTTTCTTTCTTTATCACAAAAGAAATTTGGTTAGGAAGTTAAGTTGAATAGATGGCATGGATTAAGCACATCCTTTTCTATTCTTTCTTTATCAAGGAAAGGCAAGACTTTGAACCAGCCATATCAACCACGTTTTTATGGAATCTTTATATCTCTCATCTCTTCCTTTTCTTGAGATCTTGACCGTCAAAAGTTTGAGTATAGAAGCTTCTAAAGTTTAGGTTGTATCTGGGTAACACTAAAATTCTGTTTTAATGCATTTCTCCTTGAAAGTGCTGACGTCATTAGGGCATGTTTGGATGCCGCTAAAAATGTGTTTCAATGCATTTTCTTCTGAAAAGTGCTGACATCATTGGGGCATATTTGGGTGCCATTAAAAATGTGTTTTAATGCATTTTTCTCCTGATGGGCCCTAAAAGTGTTTTTAGTACCGCTAAAAATCTATTTTAATATATGCAATTTTTATTGACATTAGCGCCTATTGAAAGCATACCAATGGCTGGGATGAACCCAAGATTGGGGACACGTAGATTGTAACCAACATGAAAGTTCATTGGAGTTTGTCTTTTGTGATGGTGAGTTTGATGAACAGTTTAGATTTTCAAAACACATGGCACAAATCTAACAAATGTTAATGTGGAAGTAATAATATTTCAAAAAAAAAAAAAAAAAAAGCCCCACTAATTGAAAAATGAGGAGAGTGCAGCTTTCCCAGGTAAATAACGTTCGCTTCAGCTTTATGAAAAATGTAAAATGTATGCCATCCAAACACACCCTAAATGGTAGAGTGAATTTTCTAAAGCTGGTGTAACTCCGAGAAAATGGGAGTGGCATGCGGTAGACTCCCAAGTTAATTTTGCACCGTTAAGAAAATGGTGGCCACACTTTGGAAGGCACACATGGCATGGTTGTGGGGTGATTAAGACAGTCCAAACGGCTGAACTATCTATATATGCAAGTAGCATAGAGGAGAAATTGCACTGATATGACAAGATTAATCTTTCCATTTTTTTTTCCTTTTAAATTTGGACCGTTCACTATGTTTCCTTTAACCATCCAGCCATTAACTGGATAATGAGGATTTGATTGAGGTGTGACTTTAGGTATTTGCTACAACCATAATGGGACCCACAATTCGGATGATCTGGACAGCTGTAGGTGGGTGCCACCTATGAGGAGTGAAGATGAGTCACCACCATTTTTTAATGGTACAAAACTAAAATACGAGTTTAGGCCTCCCTTTCTACATGATAGGCCCACTGGTCTCAAAACTTGGATTTCCTGCACGTGCGTGGTGGCTGCATTTCGAGATGCGTGTGAGCTTGGAAAACCATGTTCAATACACAATATAACATGTGGACCGTTGAATGTGGCCTTCAGGATTCATATCAAGAATCTAAATCTTCAATATTCGGTCTCCTGCAGTATCTTTCCTTCTGACCATTCACCTCCCATCCCACCAATCAAAAGGTCGGGATCTTCCAACAATACAATTTCCAAGGCATCCGTAATCCACAGTGGGCCCCACCTAATGAACGGTGCAAACCGCGTATACGTGGACCCCATATGCACCGACTCCTTCCATTCACTTTTTTTCTTATGGATCGTATCCTACGATTCCCACCAAAAGGCACTCAGTTAGGATGATGGGACATGATACTAGGAGATGCCCCAGTCCATAGATGCCTTAGGAGAAGGCCTTTGACTGAAGGCATCTAATGTGGGGCCCAGCAACGAGACAAGCACCTTTTTTTTATTCCAAATTCGAGAAGGGTGCGGTGCCAGAAGTTAAAAGTCACTTTAGGACATGATGCGCCCGAAACATGTTAAGTAAAAAAAAATAAAAAATTCTCCCTCCTTTCTTTTCTCTTGGAAAATGAAATCCACCTTCCCCACATGCAAATATAAATAAGACATCCTAGCTCTCCATATTCATCACAGCCAAGCTTCCTGTGTTTCAAAGATACAAGTAGCTTGGTCATTCACTCCATTCTCTTCTATTTCTCTCTCCACATTTCAAAAATTCAATTCTACGATCGTCGCCATTGATTTTGAGAGAAAGGAAAAGAAAACCAAGGAATTTGTTAATTTCTCGACTTGACGACTAAGATCGTTTTCACAATCATTTGGTCACTCTTTTTTGTTGATTTTAGGCTTTTTAATTTTTTTTCTTGTGACCCATTAAGCAAAATTTCTTCTATTCCCTTCCTCTTATCTCTTTTCCACATACACAAACACGCACCGAGTTCTTCCTTTTGAGTAATCTTTTGCTTTACTTGCACTTCTATCAACAAGACAGCGGAGCTTTTTCTTCGATTGCTAGGATGGAGAGAGTGTTGGCATTGGCCTCCCAACACCCAGTGCTGATTTTCAGCATGAGCACTTGTTGTATGTGCCATGCCATCAAGACACTCTTCTTTGAGCTTGGAGTGAACCCGACGATCCATGAGATCGATGAAGACCCCAACGGAAAGGAAATGGAGAAGGTGTTGCTCAGGCTGCTGGGCCGTAGCCCACCCGTACCTCTTGTTTTCATAGGCGGTCAGCTGGTGGGCCCTATTGATAGGGTCATGTCTCTCCACCTCGGTGGCTCTTTAGTCCCACTTCTCAGACAAGTGGGAGCTCTACATTAAAATCGTGCTATGATACCATGCAGATAGAAGGTTTTGCTTTCGTCGTCATCAGTAACTGAAGAACAAGTTAAATAAGAAAGATCACCGAACCATATGTTTTAAGTGATAGTATTGTGTTTGATTTTGCAGTTTCTTTGAATTTCTGGTTGTAAGTAGTTATGATTTATAAATGGGTTGTTTAGGTCTCTACAATGCTTGAATTTTTGTTTGGAAATGTTTGCTAGTTTTCCATGAGTGTGGAGCCCACATCCGCAAGTAGGCATATGTACCAATGTGGAATGCATGTGCAAGATTCCCTCAAGTTGACTATACACTATGTAGATCTTCAGGGCTACAAGACTGGCCCTTTCACACCTCAGGTGGGCCAAAGCATATAAAATAAATAGATGGTCAGAACATCTTGTTTTAAGCATCGGATTACTCTGCCCATTGTGGCCCGCCTGAGGAGTAGAAGAGCCTGAATTTTGAGGTAGAAGATTTAAGCATTGCTTCCAACTAGATGTGTTGATCTTACATACGTACGTGTTTCATATGGTCTCATTTGCCTGAGCATGAATGGGCTGTTTAGGCATACGTTATGTTAGGACCATCATTTTGTGTGGATAAACTTAGGACTTTGGAAGAAAGATTTTTGAATGGTCACATTCAACTGCACAAATCAAAGGTCAGATCATAATTATAATACCATTTTCAAACCATAGTTTACTCGAGTGGATGCAAGCAAAGTTATAACCAGCATAGGCTGCTTAGGTAACACAGCTTCTCCATGATTTTGTCTAACCCATATATATAAACAAACCGAGAAAAATAAAGACATCTTGTCCCCAAGCTCGATGAAATGTGAAATAAAGATGAGAAAAGTGTATAAATTAGTAGGAGTGAATACAATATTTCATGCATATGCATGGCATGTGAAATGTACTATATGTGCCACCATCAATGTTAAACCATAAGAGCCCTATACGTATCACATATTAATGCATGCATGCACAACAAATGCTACATGTGCCACCATTCATCATAAACTCTCCAAATGCACCAGAGTGGATTTGCTCCGTTCCAAAGTGTTTGACAAACAACGAATGGGCTGAAGACGAAATACACATGTGCAAGTGAGGAATGCTAAAATCTTGATGGCTGCTCGTAAGTTGTGTGCAGTTTCTTCCTCACAATACACAGGGCAAATGTTTCCAGTGGATGGGAGCGTTCATCTAGTAATGCAGATGGGCAAGTAGATGAAAATTATATTTACTGAAGAGCTCTGGCAATCCAGTTGTTTCAAATTTTTGCTGGTTGAAGGTCTGCCCCAAGCTAGGGCTGGCAATGGATACTCAGACTCACGGTTACTCAATAGACCCAACCGGAATCCAGGTCCCACTTTTTGGACCCATTGAGAGATTTGGTCAGGTTTGAGTCTCAACTTTTTGGACCCGGCTAAAAATCTAGTCCTGTCAAGTTTTAGTTGGGTTCATCCACTTGGATCCAGTTAAAGCTAAGTTCATTTAGATTTAATGGCATTATTACATATTAAATATATATTAATTATTCATAAATTGATGTTTTTTATGCCACCACATGTGAACCTGTTTACACATCATGCATGTGGCAAAGTGGCGCATGTGTGTGATCTGATCAATCCATTGGGTGGACTTGGCAATGTAAATGCTCATATTAGTCCTGAATCAACTCACAATCTTGATTCAAAGACCAGGTGATACCTAAACCCGACTAAATCTAGATCCATGTCCTCAATAACAAGACCTGCCCCAGCAAGACCTAAACCCAAGTGTCCCAGGTAGTACTGTAGGACCCGACCTGAATCTTACCCATTAACAATTTACCCTAAATGTTCCAATATCCTTGAATCTGACTCGTTAACAGTCTACCCAATATATAGGTGCACATATGCACTCACGTGCACATAAAATTACATCACCTAGAGCATAACGAACATTTAAATAAAATAAGAGAAAAGTATTCAAATACCTAAACAATATGTGTGCTTGAATTTCAATGACGAAATTCTTTTTAAAGGGGTAGAATATAATGACTCACAGTTTTATAAGCCACTGTGTACAGCATACATGTACACTTGCATTCATCCAATGCATCGATCCATCTATCTATGCAGGTTGTAATCATTGGTATGCATAGAGGATCTATTTATTATGAACTATTGAATTACATACGTAGTGATTTTATGATTATGCATGTATATAATTAATGGATATGTGTGTATATCACTTTCTCCACTTACACTCACAAGACCACCCATTTATCTATAATTGAGCCTAAATCTGACCATTGATCATAAAATAAACATATCCAATCATAATCCACGACTTAAAACCACCTAATTAAGACCTCATACTTATGTTAAAAATCTGCCCAAATAGATTTTTCACTTGAAAGTCAAATTAGTCCATTATAAACCGTCTAATCTCAAACTATAACAACCCTTAATAAACCTCTAAAATTAAAGATCAATCAACATTCATTTGACCCATGATCTCCAACATAGATCTGCATCACTAATGACCATTGAACCCATGACTTAGATTATCCCTTTGAACCATGTGATAACATACCTAAACCATTTAAAACAATTCAACCAAGGAGATGAACATATTTCTCAGTTCTTATCCTTAACCAACATGTACAAATTATTCAATTCCATCACTAATTATAGGCCACTTGTTCATCATATCTTCATATCTACCAGTATATCTGATAATTCATCAAACCAACCATAAAGGTACCTAAATAGCCTTAGATCCAACAATCTAATAGTCCACATTACCCTCATACGGCTCCATCATAGCTAACTTTCCCTGGGACCATCTAAACCATACATGCATTTGTCCATCCATAATTTTAAACTAACCATCCCATTCCTTACCCTTACATGATCACATCCTACCATTGAATTCCAAATATAATGGCTATAGATTGATTAACAATCTTCAAAGAATTTCTATGGTATAAATGTTCCTACCTGACACTATTTTTTAGGAAACTTATTTGTGCAAGTCCAATCGCGATGAAAATTTAACTGCTTCTTCAACCCAGTTGAAGAGTACATTTTTAATCTCAACATCTAATTCACAATACAATCCTTTGTTGGAATTCTCATCATATCTTCTAAATGACCCGCCTGAAAATCAAACAAAGACCATTACTACTATTCATGGACGATCCCAAATAATCTATCAATTTACTTTTCACATCGATCCATGTATAGACCTATTTTCGGAGATCTCCATCCTTCGGAAAGAATCCTCTGGATTCTCTAATCTCTAAAAATCAAAAAGGTTTCAATGGTTGCATACGTACACTATATTTTACACTTCCCCCTGATATATTACAACCTGAAAATCCATTTGTGAAACTATCTGTACATCAACAATTTGGATGGGTCACTGAATACTAAGACCTATGATCTACCTACAACCACCTATGGCTGATCACACGTGCAAACCAACGTCCAAGAACTCCCATGCATGTGCATGCATATAAACATGATTTTCTGCCAATGGAAACAATGCTCAAACGAAAATCTCTCTCGTTTCTTCTCTCGAGGAATGTATCTGCAATTCTAAAGACACCATCTCGAACAAATCTCTTATTGATCCAAATCGTTGAACTAACCCAGATCAGGAACGCCCACTGCACCTTCTTTAATCACTTGCTATTATGAAATCTTCAATCCTCTCCGTCTTCTTTGATGGTTGCCTACAAAAGTCAAGAGAATCTTATTGAGATCTTGGATCAATCCGAACCATTCAAACTCCACAAAATAATCTAAGAATCCAAATTATAACACAAGAAAATTGAATACGATGTTGTTTTCTCGTCCTTCTCGCGACAACGTACAATAGCGGGAGAATGTTTCAACTCTAGCAGCCAATGTCCACAAGCTCTCTTACATCAATCTAGACCATTTAGAAGAAGCGGAACATAGAAAAAAAAAAAAAAACATCGTATGAAGATCTGTCATTAACAACTAACGTCTTCCTTATCAAGAACCCATACCCGCACGACCTTGTATGGCATTTGATCTAAGATCCAATCCATCCATTATAAGGCCCATATGATGAGCGTATGAGCAAGGAATTAAACAAAGAATCTATCCAAATATAAGATGCACTGCAATAATCAATTAATTGTGAAAAAATGCAACAAAAAAAAAAAAAACTTTTCGACTGAAAGAACTAATTCAAAAATCATTCTACAATAGTATTTCATATTGAAGAATCGTAGGGAGACTGAGAATAGTATTATATAATACCCTATCGAGAGAGAGAGAGAGAGAGAGAGAGAGAGACGCAGGGAGGACGTGGTAGGTCGATCACCGTCTCCCTAACCGATAGTTTCTCGAATCCACGAGAAGAAATAAAAGATAAAAAAATGGAATTTAATTCCAAATAATTGATTTATTGATAATTGAATGAATAAAAACAGAATTACAATGCATATAAATAGGAAACTAACCCTAGGTAAAGTATCAGAATCCAACTCCAACTAAAACTCCTAGAAAACGCAACTTACTATAAATAGTAAACTTACCATTTATAGAAGTCGTTCAATCCTACTAGAACTCTTGGTTTTCGGCCAAAAATAGAAATTTATCAAACGGCCTCAACCACGTTGTTTAACTAAATATTCTAAGCCCTTTTCATGTTGGACACTAACTCTAAAGCCCTACAGATGCAAAGTTATGATCGAATTAAAACTTACTATAAATAGTAAAATTGAAAATAAGCTAGCCTAATGACCGTCGATACAGTCGAATCTCGCGATTCGGACCTGGGCAACCCAGCATAGCGGGTTGGTTGGCTAAAGTAGCTCGAGCTACCCCAAATTGATATATTATACGTCCCGTAACTCATTCCGGATTGTGAGATACGACCGATTTACGGTCCTGACGGTCCGGATCACTTTCGACCCCGACCGGTCTTCCTTTGCTCCATCTGGGCCATGAAATAATCAGCGACCCGTTCTACATCAGTCTCCTCCACTTCGAAAGAACTCGACCCCGAGTTCTCGTTCAGCTTTGGTTCATGATACTCGTACAAGTCTGCCACGTTGAAAGTCCTTGAAATCTCCATGTCATCCGGAAGATCAACAACGTAGGCATTGTCAGTGATCTTGTGAATGATCGGGACCGGTCCAATCTTCTTGTGTTTTAACTTGTTGTAGGTCCCGGTAGGAAATCGCTCTTTTCGTAGGTGGACCATCACCTGATCACCTATTTCGAACACTTTGGCGCGTCGATGTTTGTCGGCCGCTTCTTTGTACTTCTCGTTCGAAATCTGTAATTTGCTGCACATGTCTGCATGTATGTTCATGATTCGGTCTGTCATATGTTCAGCAGTAATGCTCATGCCCGGAAGCTTGGGCAGGGGAACCAAATCGAGTGTGTGACGAGGCACGCACCCATAAACAATTTGGAACAGAGACTTTCCTGTCGATCGGTTCACCATGTTGTTGAAAGCAAACTCTGCTTGAGCCAAGGCCATGTCCCACTGCTTTGGTTTGTCACCTGAAAGGCAATGGATGAGATTCCCCAATGTGCGGTTGACGACCTCAGTCTGCCCATCTGTTTGTGGATGATAAGCATTGCTGAAGTGAAGTCGTGTACCGAACCGATTCCACAAGGCTTGCCAAAAGTGGCTAACGAACTTTGTGTCCCGGTCTGAAGTGATCGTCTTAGGAATCCCATGTAGGCGCACAACCTCTCTGAAGAAAAGGTTCGCAACGTGTACCACATCAAAGGTCTTCTTGCACGGAATGAAGTGTGCCATCTTGGAGAATCGGTCTACCACTACAAACACTGAGTCCATGCAGCGTTGTGTTCGTGGGAGCCCTAATACAAAATCCATAGATAAATCCTCCCAAGGAGCATCTGGCATGGGTAATGGCATGTAAAGACCTGTATTTTGAGATTGCCCCTTAGCGGTCTGACAAATAGGACATCGTTGTACCGCCCTGCTAACATCACGAGCAAGTTGCGGCCAGTAATACCGCTCTTCCACCATCGCTCGAGTCTTATCTCATCCTAGATGACCACCGAGGCCGCCGCCATGTAGCTCGATAATAATTTTGTCCTGCAATGAACTCTGCGAAGTGCAAAGTGGATTTCCTTTGAAGAGGAAACCATCTTGAATTAAAATGTCACTCGGGTGACCCTCTTGGCACTTTTTCCATGCATCTGCAAAATCCTCATCATCGGCATAAAGTTCCTTGAGGCAGTCGAATCCGACCACCTCACTGCTCACTGTAATAAGAAGGGATGCACGTCGGCTTAGTGCATCTGCCACCTTGTTCTGTTGCCCTGACTTGTGTTTCAGAACGAACGTGAATTCCTGTAAAAACGAAATCCATCTAGCATGCATACGATTCACATTAGTCTGAGTAATGACAAATTTTAAGGCCTGATGATCAGTGTACAGTATAAATTCCCTTTGAATAAGATAATGGCGCCAATGGCGCAATGCCTGAACCACTGCATATAACTCAAGCTCATAAGTCGACCACTTCTGTCGTGCATCACTGAGTTTTTCACTGTAAAAGGCAACTGGCCTGCCCTCCTGAGAAAGGACTCCCCCAATGCCGATAATAGATGCGTCACATTCTACCTCAAACAACTTATCGAAATTAGGGAGTACCAGGACCGGGGTAGTGGACAACTGATGTTTGATTTCTACAAAACTCTTCTCTGCCCCTTCGGTCCATTGAAACAGACCCTTCTTCATGCAGTCGGTAATCAGCGTGATGATACTGCTGAAATTCCGCACAAACCGACGATAGAAGGTTGCTAACCCATGAAAACTTCGTATCTCATGAATGTTCGTCAGAGTTGGCCAATCACGAATAGCTCGAACTTTCTCTTCGTCCACTTGGATACCCGTGGACGACACAATGAACCCCAGAAACAATAATCGATCCGTTAAGAAGCTACACTTTTTCAGATTTAAGTATAGCTTGTTGTCGGCCAACACTTGTAGCACTTTTCTGATGTGGGTCATATGCTCCGTTTCATCCTGACTGTATATTAGGATGTCGTCAAAGTAAATGACAACAAAATGGCCAATGAACGGCTTCAACACTTGGTTCATTAAACGCATGAAGGTGCTTGGTGCGTTGGTTAGACCGAAGGGCATAACCAACCACTCATATAGCCCTTCTTTGGTCTTGAAGGCCTTTTTTCACTCGTCACCTGGCCTAATACGGATTTGATGGTACCCACTCCGTAAGTCCAGTTTTGAGAACACCTTAGAGCCCTTGAGCATGTCAAGCATGTCATCCAACCGCTGTATTGGAAATCGAT
Organism: Liriodendron chinense; assembly: GCA_003013855.2. Classification (NCBI taxonomy): domain Eukaryota; kingdom Viridiplantae; phylum Streptophyta; class Magnoliopsida; order Magnoliales; family Magnoliaceae; genus Liriodendron; species Liriodendron chinense. The sequence continues at coordinate 94,974 of PVNU02003199.1, forward strand.
ATTTAATTGTTATTTTATTGATCGCGCGGCTATCGATACACATGCGCCAAGTTCCGTCTTTCTTTGGGGTAAGGAGTGCCGGAACGGCACACGAGCTCATGCTCTCTTTGATGAGACCCTTACGGATCAGTTCCTCCACTTGTCCCTGTAGAATTTCACACTCTTTCAGACTCATCCGATCGTGCGGTCGGTTGGGTAGACTGGACCCTGGGACAAGGTTGATGTGATGTTGTATGTCTCGCATGGGAGGCAACTCATCAGGTAAATCTCCAGGCCAAGCACTTCAAATTCTTCTAGCAACGGTTTAAGGCGTTGAGGAATATTAGAGGATCCTGACTCCTCGCCCTTTACCATTACGGCATATATTTCGCCCGTTTCCTTTGATTCCTTAACAAACTCGCGAATGGTAAGGAAAGAGTTCCCCTTCACTTTAGAAGCTTCAGGGTGTTTCTCTGGTGTCATAGAGGCCAAAACAATTTTTCGACCATCCTTGGTGAACATGTATATGTTTTCCCGTCCACCGTGGGTCACATCTCGATCCGATTGCCATGGCCGCCCGAGTAACATGTGGCAGGCTTCCATGTCAACCATATCACAGAGGACTTCGTCCTTATAGCTTTTACCAATGAAAAACGAGATAATGCATTGATGAGTTACCTTTGTTTCGTTCACCTTCTTGATCCAACCGATCGAGTAAGGGGTAGGGTGCTTCGTCATAGGCAGATGTAACTTCTCCACCATAATTTTCGAGACCATATTTTCGCTACTCCCACTGTCTATGATCACATCACAGATTTTGCCCTACACGGTGCACTTTGTGCGGAAAATATTATGTCGTTGTGGGTGCACTTCCTTCCTAGGAGCGTAAAGTAGTCGTCTCACTACCAGTGACTCCCCATGATCTTCAGTTAGCCAATCCACATCTTCTGTGTCCCCCTCTTCAGCTTGTTCCAATTCAGGGTTGTCTTCCGTTACTTCACCCTTCGTGCCACCTTCGTTCGTAGTAAAGTAGGCTGCAGGGCGTTGAGGGCAAGTGTTCGACCAGTGACCTGGTTGGCCACAACGAAGACAATGGTCTGGCCTTGGCCGACCATATGGGTTGGGGATCCTACTAGGACCCGATGTAGTGGGAGCTGCACGTTGAGGTCTTGAGGGACCGCTTCCCCAGTCCTAGTTCATGACCGTAGGAGGTTGAGGACGCCCTCCTATAGGCTCCTTACCTTTGGCCAACGTTGTATCTTAAGTGGGTCCGGTGATGGGATTCTGTGTTGCTGGATAGGGTCGAGCAGGGGGCCACGACAACTGTGTTTCTGCTCGGATGGCCAATTGGTTGGCCTCACTCAACGTCCAGACTGGATGCATCTAGACCCGATCATGGATTGCAAATCGCAACCCACCAATGAATCGTGATGCTTGTTGTGCCTCTGATTCTGATAAATTATTCCGTGTAGCCAATCGGTGGAATTCTTCAAGATATTCGGCTACGGTTCGATTTCCCTGACGACAATTTTGATATTGTTGGAACAAAACTTGTTCATAGTCGCTAGGGAGGAATCGAGCTCTAAGAAGCTGTCTCATCCGAGGCCAGGTTCGGATGGGTGTCTTATTCTGACGGGTGCGAGAAACCTGTAGGTTTTTCCACCATGCCGAAGCACCGGATTTAAATTTATATGCAATTAGTTTTACCTTCTTGTCGTCCGACACTTCCATATAGTCGAAGTATCGTTCGACCTCTGCCAGCCAATCGAGGAACTCCTCTATTCGAAGTAGGCCATTAAAGTTGGGAAGATCAGCTTTGCCCTGATAATCTTGTTCTGTTCGTTCCACACGCTCATTCCCTAACGCAGGTCGTCGTACAAAAATGTCTTCGACCTCGTCATCGCTTGGTTCTGAATCGTCTGGTGTAACCCTACGATTATCCACCTAAGTTGCTCTAAGGACAACAGGATTGTCCTGTATAGCAACTGTTGGTGGTTGTTGGTCGCCTTGGGCTCGAAGAAGAGCTAGCAATGCTGCAATCTGGTCGAGGGTCGCCTGTATACCTTGCAGGATCAACCGGTTCTCCCGTCGTGGTGCTTCGAATGCTGCCTCAAAGGCTGTCGCCGTTAGATAGTCCCTTGGAGCATCGTCCTTAGGATGAGGATCCAACCCTTCATTAGAGGTCATCGTCCTGAGGAAGAAACCTCTCTCTGATACCAATGACGCAGAGAGGACGTGGTAGGTCAATCACCGTCTCCCTAACCGATAGTTTCTCGAATCCACGAGAAGAAATAAAAGATAAAAAAATGGAATTTAATTCCAAATAATTGATTTATTGATAATTGAATGAATAAAAACAGAATTACAATGCATATAAATAGGAAACTAACCCTAGGTAAAGTATCAGAATCCAACTCCAACTAAAACTCCTAGAAAACGCAACTTACTATAAATAGTAAACTTACCATTTATAGAAGTCGTTCAATCCTACTAGAACTCTTGGTTTTTGGCCAAAAATAGAAAGTTATCAAACGACCTCAACCACGTTGTTTAACTAAATATTCTAAGCCCTTTTCATGTTGGACACTAACTCTAAAGCCCTACAGATGCAAAGTTATGATCGAATTAAAACTTACTATAAATAGTAAAACTGAAAATAAACTAGCCTAATGACCGTCGATACGGTCGAATCTCGCGATTCGGACTTGGGCAACCCAGCGTAGCCCAGTTGGTTGGCTAAATTAGCTCGAGCTACCCTAAATTGATATATTATACGTCCCGTAACTCATTCCGGATTGTGAGATACGACCGATTTACGGTCCTGACGGTCCGGATCACTTTCGACCCCGACCAGTCTTCCTTTGCTCCATCTGGGCCGTGAAATAATCAGCGACCCATTCTACATCAGAGAGAGAGAGAGAGATCACAAAAATGAGAGAGAAATTGAGAGAGAGGAAGTTCTGACTTGTCGAGCTCAAGTTCGATCAGATTCAGGTTAAGTCAACCAGCAATAGGTGAGTCGTGTCACACTTTTTCTCACTTTGTAATCTTAGCTTAATGTTTTTTTCCATGTAATTTCAATTTACAAAAAGAATTGTTAAAATAAATTGTTAAATGGTATGTTACGACCCAAAATTTGAGAATCGAGCATAGATCCTAAACCCAAGTTCCGTGTCACGATTCGTACAACAAGTGTACTCAAACCCGTAAAAATGCTTTAACACTAAGGCATTAATCAAGTATTATTAATGTAGTTTCTAAATTTCATCCCTCATCATTCACGCACAACATGTCAAGTCTAAATTCCAATTCATCACTCAAACTCGTAAAAATGCATCTATACTGAGGCATTAATCAAGTATTATTGATATGGTTTCTAAGTTCCATCCTTCATCATTCACGCACAGCATGTCAAGTCTAAATTTTAATTCATCACCATTCACATGCATTACGTCAAACCAAACTTCATTCATTTCCAAATATATATCTATAAACTAAGGACCCGCCCATTTGGACTCTTGTTCAATGAAATAACCCATAGCCATCTCAAAAATGTAAATTCATGTTCACCACAATCGAGTAAACGAAACATAAATAAATAGCATATTCTCGAGTAATTAAATAACTTAAAGAAAAACTAGTCAAAGAAAATAAACAAACATATCTCCTAAGCAACCAAATGGAGAAGATCTATAATCATTCTAATGCAACAAGCTCTTCTTCAATTAGATAAGGGAATGTGTTCCATAGTTCATTCATCATCTCAGCCACATCTTCTTGCTCTTGCACCGAAGGATAAACTTTCGTTACATCTATACAGTTTTTCATCAATAAAGCGTAAGCTAGCCAAGCTTAGTGAGAGTTCCCAGCATAGTTCCTCCATGTCAAAATTAAGATAATAAAAAATGTATAGAGTATTGAATAGCCGTTAATCTTGTTTAATGCACGTAATGTATGAATGCATCAAGTGGGATTATCATATACATTTTTTAGTTAATCGTCAACCCGCATCCATTACTTGGGCAGGCTTCCACCATTTAATAGGCATAGGCAAAGCCTGAATATGGAAGCAAAGCTACCACAATCAACTTTTCTTCTAGAGAGGTCCCCCACGATTAACTGTGCCATAAATGTATGATGTTTAAGTTTTAACCTTTTATTTGTAGATTTACGATGATAACTTATTTCAGCATATACATATATGAAAATCAAAGTATAATTACTATAGTATTTCAAGCATTCATACATGTGATTAGATGTTAACAGTAAATAGATAATTCTACACTTAACCAAATCAAACATACATCAAATCACTACGTGAAAAAGCGCTAAATTCGACTCCATAATTCGACGGTCCCCAACCGTCGAATTTATTGGACGGTCCTGAACCGTCAAATATAACTCGCGAAAATATTCGACGGTTTAGGCCCGTCGAATTAAGGACCTGAAATTCGACTGTTACTGACAGTCGAAAGTAATGCTAGAAAAATTTCGACGGTCCAAAGACGTCGAATTTAGGACCTGAAATTCGAGTGTTACTGACAGTCGAATTAATGCGCTAAAAAATTCGACGGTCCAGAGCCCTCGAATTTAAGACCTAAAATTCGACTGGTACTGACGGTCGAATTATCTCAGTCGAAATTAACACGCGAAAAATTTCGACGGTCCAAAGATGTCGAATTTAGGGCATTAAATTCGACGGTTAAGGACCGTCGAATTAGCACAGTCTGAAATTAGCTCGCGAAAAAATTCGTTTACGCGCGAAAAAAATCGACGGTCTAAAGCCGTCGATTATAGCGCCTTTAAAACCTCGACGGTCTAGAACCGTCGAATTCTTAAAAATCCAACATAAAAAAAATATGATTTTGAAAAAAAATAGCTAACGTTAAAAAAAAGAAAACTAAGATTTTGAAAAAAGAAAATAGGCGATATTTGAAAATTTTTGAGATTTAAAAATTCACTAGGGTTTTGACACAAAAATTAACATTTTGAATAAAAAAATTAAATATGTTAAAAAATTTTGATTTTGAGAAAAGAAAAAGTTTAAAAGTTCGGAAATTTTTTGGCAATGTTTGGAAAAAAATTTGATTTTGAAAAAAACAATTGAAATTTAAAAAAATAAAGAAACATTTTAAAAAATTACATCTTGAAAAAATTGATATGTTAGAATAGAATTGATAAATTTGTAAAAAATGTTTTATGATAAGTTTGAAAAAGTTCAAAAGTTTGGAAAAAAAAAAACAATTGGGATTTTAAAAAAGTCTGAGATTTTGAAAAAAAAAATTGAGCTTTTTAACAAGATTGAAATGTTTGAAAAAAAATATTTAAAAATATTTTTTTGAGATTGAAAAAAATTAAGAAATTTGAAATGAGTGGACAAAATTTACTAGTGGACATTTATTGAATGCTTGAAAATAAACAGTCATTGAGTTTATCATATTAGTTTATGCATACCCACAAGTTAATTCACTTGTACCAAAAATGAGGGCCTAAGTATAATGATGTGTAATTACAAGAATAACTTATAATGATGAGATTGATTAAATTCTATAATCAAGTAATCCTAAAGTTGATCTGAGCAGTCAAATATATTTAGAACGTGCTGAATAGGTTATAGAACAAAATTCAGCCCAATCTGACATGAAACGAATTAGATCCGTCCAAAACACTCTTTAAATGGGCACGATCAGTTTGTCTAGATCTAGACAGATTTTGGACAATCTGATCGGTCAAGATTGAATAGTAAATGACTTCAGACGTTTAGATTAAATTTTAGTCAAATCTAACTGTTAGATTGCCAGATATGACCCATTATATTGTTGATCAATTTTGTCCACCTAATATCTTTCTCATTCGAAATCCGATCAAGGTGAGTAGTGACTAGTCAAATCGAAGATATTGATGAGTAGAATAAAGTAATTACTGAATCAGAATTTTAAATTGATCCAAATGTTTTGTTCAAAATTGCATTGGGACTTGCTGACCTCATGAAAATCTAAGAAATGTGCAGTCATTGGACCCTAAACTCTAATTTAGCTGTTGAGATTTAGATTTTAAGTCTTGAGATTTAATATGGCATCCTAAAATGATATTTAAGAACAGATGAACGGGATATAATATACATAAAATATTTCAACTTGGTACTCACACGGTTAAAGTAGTGTGCATGGATTAGCTACTGAGCCTGAATAGCCACTAGTTAGTACTGATCGGTGCTCTGTGGGCCCTACCATGATGTATGTGTTTCATCCACACCGTCCATACATTTTTTCAAATTATTTTATGGTATGAGCCCAAAATTGAGATAAATCTAAATCTAAAGTAGACCACATCATAACAAATAATGGTAATTTAGTGCCTCACCATTAAAAATTCCAAATTGCCTATCCCAAGTGTACCATTTCTATGGTTCCACCATAATGTATGTGTTTCATTCACGCCATCTATACATTTTTCCAAATCATTTTATGGTATGAGTCCAAATCTCAAGTAAATCTAAATCTCGATCAGATGGACCCAATCACAAGAAACAATGTTAATTAAATGTCCACCATTAAAAGCTTCTTCGGGGCCACGGAGGTTTTGGATGAAGCTGATATTTGGATTTTTGCCCTATTTAAGAGGTTGGATGTCAAATAAACATTACAGTGGGCCCTATGAGGTTTTCAATAGTGGACGTTACCCCTACCTTAATGTATTTTTTGTATATACCTGTCCATTTGTTTTTCTATATAAGTTTAGGACGTGATCCAAAATGATAAGAAGATCCAAATCTCAAGTGGACCATACCAACAGAAATTAGAGTGATGAATAATCATTAAAAACATTTTGTGGACCACAAAAGTTATAGATCAAGCTCATCTTTAAATTTTCGCTTCATCCAGACCTTATTTACATTATCAAGAGATTGGATTGCAAATAAACATTACCAAAACCTTATGATGGGCTCTTTGGAATTTTTAATGGTGTGGCACTCAATCTGAACTCTTTCTAATGGTATGGTCCACTTTATATTTGGATTTTCAAGATAAGAATGGTTATAGGTTAGATGATTCTGGCGACGGTCCACATTTAATTGAAAAAGAGGTAATATGCAGAATTGTTAATCTTTGCTATCTATCTAAGGTATAACGCTCTGGTCACCATTTGCACATCTACGGTGTGTGAAGCAAATAGCGTGTTTCTTTTCTTTTTTCTTTTTTAATGCTTTTTTTCGCTTATACCGACTTAAAGAGGAATGCAAGGAATGATACGTGGTCCACTGGATGAGATCTAGACCACTCACTGGGTCATCCATACGGTAGAATATCCAAACCTCAAAATTCTCATAGATCAGACCGTCCAGCGTCCAAGAGCACAATTTAGGAATCCATACCTTGGAAGAGTATGATGATTCATGCACATGCACCGGGAAATCGTACACGTGGCTTGCAAATGACTAATGGATGCCCCACCATGGATAGATCATAAAGCAATTAGTTATGGATTAAGGATCTAAGCCATAATCACCCAGTTAGTACTGATCGGTGCTCTATGGGCCCTACCATGATGTATGCGTTTCATCCACACCGTCCATACATTTTTTCAAATTATTTTATGGTATGAGCCCAAAATTGAGATAGATCCAAATCTAAAGTGGACCACATCATAACAAATAATGGTAATTTAGTGCCTCACCATTAAAAATTCCAAATTGCCTGTCTCAAGTGTACCATCTCTGTGGTTCCACCAAGATGTATGTGTTTCATTCACGCCATCCATACATTTTCCCAGATCATTTTATGGTATGAGTCCAAATCTCAAGTAAATCTAAATCTCGATCAGATGGACCCAATCACAAGAAACAATGTTAATTAAATGTCCACCATTAAAAGCTTCTTCGGGGCCACGGAGGTTTTGGATGAAGCTGATATTTGGATTTTTGCCCTATTTAAGAGGTTGGATGTCAAATAAACATTACAGTGGGCCCTATGAGGTTTTCAATAGTGGACGTTACCCCTACCTTAATGTATTTTTTGTATATACCTGTCCATTTGTTTTTCTATATAAGTTTAGGACGTGATCCAAAATGATAAGAAGATCCAAATCTCAAGTGGACCATACCAACAGAAATTAGAGTGATGAATAATCATTAAAAACATTTTGTGGACCACAAAAGTTATAGATCAAGCTCATCTTTAAATTTTCGCTTCATCCAGACCTTATTTACATTATCAAGAGATTGGATTGCAAATAAACATTACCAAAACCTTATGATGGGCTCTTTGGAATTTTTAATGGTGTGGCACTCAATCTGAACTCTTTCTAATGGTATGGTCCACTTTATATTTGGATTTTCAAGATAAGAATGGTTATAGGTTAGATGATTCTGGCGACGGTCCACATTTAATTGAAAAAGAGGTAATATGCAGAATTGTTAATCTTTGCTATCTATCTAAGGTATAACGCTCTGGTCACCATTTGCACATCTACGGTGTGCGAAGCAAATAGCGTGTTTCTTTTCTTTTTTCTTTTTTAATGCTTTTTTTCGCTTATACCGACTTAAAGAGGAATGCAAGGAACGATACGTGGTCCACTGGATGAGATCTAGACCACTCACTGGGTCATCCATACGGTAGAATATCCAAACCTCAAAATTCTCATAGATCAGACCGTCCAGCGTCCAAGAGCACAATTTAGGAATCCATACCTTGGAAGAGTATGATGATTCATGCACATGCACCGGGAAATCGTACACGTGGCTTGCAAATGACTAATGGATGCCCCACCATGGATAGATCATAAAGCAATTAGTTATGGATTAAGGATCTAAGCCATAATCACCCAGTTAGTACTGATCGGTGCTCTATGGGCCCTACCATGATGTATGCGTTTCATCCACACCGTCCATACATTTTTTCAAATTATTTTATGGTATGAGCCCAAAATTGAGATAGATCCAAATCTAAAGTGGACCACATCATAACAAATAATGGTAATTTAGTGCCTCACCATTAAAAATTCCAAATTGCCTGTCTCAAGTGTACCATCTCTGTGGTTCCACCAAGATGTATGTGTTTCATTCACGCCATCCATACATTTTCCCAGATCATTTTATGGTATGAGTCCAAATCTCAAGTAAATCTAAATCTCGATCAGATGGACCCAATCACAAGAAACAATGTTAATTAAATGTCCACCATTAAAAGCTTCTTCGGGGCCACGGAGGTTTTGGATGAAGCTGATATTTGGATTTTTGCCCTATTTAAGAGGTTGGATGTCAAATAAACATTACAGTGGGCCCTATGAGGTTTTCAATAGTGGACGTTACCCCTACCTTAATGTATTTTTTGTATATACCTGTCCATTTGTTTTTCTATATAAGTTTAGGACGTGATCCAAAATGATAAGAAGATCCAAATCTCAAGTGGACCATACCAACAGAAATTAGAGTGATGAATAATCATTAAAAACATTTTGTGGACCACAAAAGTTATAGATCAAGCTCATCTTTAAATTTTCGCTTCATCCAGACCTTATTTACATTATCAAGAGATTGGATTGCAAATAAACATTACCAAAACCTTATGATGGGCTCTTTGGAATTTTTAATGGTGTGGCACTCAATCTGAACTCTTTCTAATGGTATGGTCCACTTTATATTTGGATTTTCAAGATAAGAATGGTTATAGGTTAGATGATTCTGGCGACGGTCCACATTTAATTGAAAAAGAGGTAATATGCAGAATTGTTAATCTTTGCTATCTATCTAAGGTATAACGCTCTGGTCACCATTTGCACATCTACGGTGTGTGAAGCAAATAGCGTGTTTCTTTTCTTTTTTCTTTTTTAATGCTTTTTTCGCTTATACCGACTTAAAGAGGAATGCAAGGAATGATACGTGGTCCACTGGATGAGATCTAGACCACTCACTGGGTCATCCATACGGTAGAATATCCAAACCTCAAAATTCTCATAGATCAGACCGTCCAGCGTCCAAGAGCACAATTTAGGAATCCATACCTTGGAAGAGTATGATGATTCATGCACATGCACCGGGAAATCGTACACGTGGCTTGCAAATGACTAATGGATGCCCCACCATGGATAGATCATAAAGCAATTAGTTATGGATTAAGGATCTAAGCCATAATCACCCAGTTAGTACTGATCGGTGCTCTATGGGCCCTACCATGATGTATGCGTTTCATCCACACCGTCCATACATTTTTTCAAATTATTTTATGGTATGAGCCCAAAATTGAGATAGATCCAAATCTAAAGTGGACCACATCATAACAAATAATGGTAATTTAGTGCCTCACCATTAAAAATTCCAAATTGCCTGTCTCAAGTGTACCATCTCTGTGGTTCCACCAAGATGTATGTGTTTCATTCACGCCATCCATACATTTTCCCAGATCATTTTATGGTATGAGTCCAAATCTCAAGTAAATCTAAATCTCGATCAGATGGACCCAATCACAAGAAACAATGTTAATTAAATGTCCACCATTAAAAGCTTCTTCGGGGCCACGGAGGTTTTGGATGAAGCTGATATTTGGATTTTTGCCCTATTTAAGAGGTTGGATGTCAAATAAACATTACAGTGGGCCCTATGAGGTTTTCAATAGTGGACGTTACCCCTACCTTAATGTATTTTTTGTATATACCTGTCCATTTGTTTTTCTATATAAGTTTAGGACGTGATCCAAAATGATAAGAAGATCCAAATCTCAAGTGGACCATACCAACAGAAATTAGAGTGATGAATAATCATTAAAAACATTTTGTGGACCACAAAAGTTATAGATCAAGCTCATCTTTAAATTTTCGCTTCATCCAGACCTTATTTACATTATCAAGAGATTGGATTGCAAATAAACATTACCAAAACCTTATGATGGGCTCTTTGGAATTTTTAATGGTGTGGCACTCAATCTGAACTCTTTCTAATGGTATGGTCCACTTTATATTTGGATTTTCAAGATAAGAATGGTTATAGGTTAGATGATTCTGGCGACGGTCCACATTTAATTGAAAAAGAGGTAATATGCAGAATTGTTAATCTTTGCTATCTATCTAAGGTATAACGCTCTGGTCACCATTTGCACATCTACGGTGTGCGAAGCAAATAGCGTGTTTCTTTTCTTTTTTCTTTTTTAATGCTTTTTTCGCTTATACCGACTTAAAGAGGAATGCAAGGAACGATACGTGGTCCACTGGATGAGATCTAGACCACTCACTGGGTCATCCATACGGTAGAATATCCAAACCTCAAAATTCTCATAGATCAGACCGTCCAGCGTCCAAGAGCACAATTTAGGAATCCATACCTTGGAAGAGTATGATGATTCATGCACATGCACCGGGAAATCGTACACGTGGCTTGCAAATGACTAATGGATGCCCCACCATGGATAGATCATAAAGCAATTAGTTATGGATTAAGGATCTAAGCCATAATCACCCAGTTAGTACTGATCGGTGCTCTATGGGCCCTACCATGATGTATGCGTTTCATCCACACCGTCCATACATTTTTTCAAATTATTTTATGGTATGAGCCCAAAATTGAGATAGATCCAAATCTAAAGTGGACCACATCATAACAAATAATGGTAATTTAGTGCCTCACCATTAAAAATTCCAAATTGCCTGTCTCAAGTGTACCATCTCTGTGGTTCCACCAAGATGTATGTGTTTCATTCACGCCATCCATACATTTTCCCAGATCATTTTATGGTATGAGTCCAAATCTCAAGTAAATCTAAATCTCGATCAGATGGACCCAATCACAAGAAACAATGTTAATTAAATGTCCACCATTAAAAGCTTCTTCGGGGCCACGGAGGTTTTGGATGAAGCTGATATTTGGATTTTTGCCCTATTTAAGAGGTTGGATGTCAAATAAACATTACAGTGGGCCCTATGAGGTTTTCAATAGTGGACGTTACCCCTACCTTAATGTATTTTTTGTATATACCTGTCCATTTGTTTTTCTATATAAGTTTAGGACGTGATCCAAAATGATAAGAAGATGCAAATCTCAAGTGGACCATACCAACAGAAATTAGAGTGATGAATAATCATTAAAAACATTTTGTGGACCACAAAAGTTATAGATCAAGCTCATCTTTAAATTTTCGCTTCATCCAGACCTTATTTACATTATCAAGAGATTGGATTGCAAATAAACATTACCAAAACCTTATGATGGGCTCTTTGGAATTTTTAATGGTGTGGCACTCAATCTGAACTCTTTCTAATGGTATGGTCCACTTTATATTTGGATTTTCAAGATAAGAATGGTTATAGGTTAGATGATTCTGGCGACGGTCCACATTTAATTGAAAAAGAGGTAATATGCAGAATTGTTAATCTTTGCTATCTATCTAAGGTATAACGCTCTGGTCACCATTTGCACATCTACGGTGTGCGAAGCAAATAGCGTGTTTCTTTTCTTTTTTCTTTTTTAATGCTTTTTTCGCTTATACCGACTTAAAGAGGAATGCAAGGAACGATACGTGGTCCACTGGATGAGATCTAGACCACTCACTGGGTCATCCATACGGTAGAATATCCAAACCTCAAAATTCTCATAGATCAGACCGTCCAGCGTCCAAGAGCACAATTTAGGAATCCATACCTTGGAAGAGTATGATGATTCATGCACATGCACCGGGAAATCGTACACGTGGCTTGCAAATGACTAATGGATGCCCCACCATGGATAGATCATAAAGCAATTAGTTATGGATTAAGGATCTAAGCCATAATCACCCAGTTAGTACTGATCGGTGCTCTATGGGCCCTACCATGATGTATGCGTTTCATCCACACCGTCCATACATTTTTTCAAATTATTTTATGGTATGAGCCCAAAATTGAGATAGATCCAAATCTAAAGTGGACCACATCATAACAAATAATGGTAATTTAGTGCCTCACCATTAAAAATTCCAAATTGCCTGTCTCAAGTGTACCATCTCTGTGGTTCCACCAAGATGTATGTGTTTCATTCACGCCATCCATACATTTTCCCAGATCATTTTATGGTATAAGTCCAAAACTCAAGTAGATCCAAATCTTGATCAGATGGACCCAATCACAAGAAACAATGTTAATTAAATGTCCACCATTAAAAGCTTCTCAAGGGCCACGGAAGTTTTGGATGAAGCTGATATTTGTTTTTGCCCTACATCAAGGTCTGTATGACCTAATTAAGAGGTTGGATGTCAAATAGAGAGCAGATTAGGTGAGACCCTGAGCTCACCTAAGAGGGTGCGGCCGTTACCGTGGGGTTACCGTGGGGCCCACCTTGATGAATGTTTTATGTATCCACTCCGTCCATCTGTTTTTACAGATTATATTAGGGCATTATCCCAAAAATGAAGCAAAGACAATTATCAGGTGGACCATACCATAAGAAACAGTGTTGATTGACCATCATATCGTTAAAAAGTTCTTAGCACTCAACTTCATGTTTCCGTGGTGTTTATTTACCATCCAATCTATTGACAAGGTCACATAAGCCTGGATGAAGGGAAAAAGAAAAAAATCAGCTTCATCCAAAGCTTTTGTGGCCCATTAATGGTCAATAACCATTGTTTCCTATGTTATGGTCCACCTGATGATTGGATCGGCTTCCTTTTTGGTGTAATCCCCTAAAATGATCTTATTTACGTTATCAAGGGACTGGATTGCAAATAAACATTACCAAAAACTTACGATTGGCTCTTTGGAATTTTTAATGGTGTGGCACTCAATCAGAACTCTTTCCAGTAGTATGGTCCACTTGATATTTGGATTTTTATAGTTTTTGACACTCCATCCTAAAATGGTCTGTAGAAACGGATGAACGGAGTGGATATACAAAATACCATCCATGTGGGCCACACGGTTGGGCCACACGGTCTCTCTCACGCTCTCATCTCGCGGCAGCCACGTACGCGGATGTCAAAACAAAGTAAAAAACAGAAAAGGAATTCCCTCTCTCGCGCTCCCTCTCACGCTCGTCTCTTGCCTCTCGCCTCTCCCTCTCCCTCTCCCTCTGTCTCGCTCTGCCTCTCACGCTCCGTCTCCCTCTCAAGGTCTGACGCTCACCCCAGGTAACCTCTCTCTCTCTCAGACTCCCTCTCTCCCTCTCTAGTGGCACATTGATGGTCTGATTGGCCAAATCACTTAACCAAATGGTGGTTTTTTTCGGGGTGGGCTCTGCCGCGACGATCCGACGGCGGCAGTACCTTTTGATTATGGAATGTGATTATGGAATGGATAGTATGGTTCCAGGATCTCAAGGAATGGATAGGATCGTCCGTTATTAGATCTTTAAAGTGAAGCAATGAAAACCGATCCGTTTCGTTGGAGAAACTAGCAGCAGATGTCAACAACCATGGAACGTCCAGGGAAGAGAGAAGGAGGGTCATAGGCGGGAGCTCCATTATCGAGTCTGTGAATGCTGGAAAGCCAAGGAGAGGAGACGAATGTATTCTTCTCTCCTCTATCTACGGAGAAGAAGCGGATTAGATGCGGCCCTTATTGTGGGGCAGACCTTGATGTATTTACTCTATAACCACGCCGTCCATACAAAAAAATGAAGAGATTCAATTCTCAGGTGCACCATACAATAGGTAACAGTGGTGATTGACCATTAAAAACGTCTTGTGGGCCACAAATGTTTTGGATCAATTTAATATATATTTTTTTTAACCTTTTGGTTCGATGGAAAATAAACATTACAAAAACATTACTGTGGGCCTATAAAGTTTTTAATGGTTTGTCCTTCATTCACCACTTGTACCTACAGTATGGTCCACCTGAGAATTTGATCTGCTTCGGTTTTGGTCTACTGCCCTAAATTGTTCTGATAAAACGGATGAACAGTTTGGATTTAGAATACATATATCAAGGTGGGCCCCACAGTAAGGGTTGCACCATCTTGGGTGTGGCCGAGGAACGCACCTAATCCCCACAGTCATCTTCTCAATAAAATAAAATAAAATTCTGCATCTGAGTTTTGCTTGTTTGAGGCATTCAGTGGCAACATAGCAAAGATTCAATATTCAATCATACTTTTTCCCAAACTAAAAAATACATGCCAGTTCAGCTTATGTATATGCAGTGGGTTTTTCTTGACAACTCACTGTGGACTGGTTTCCACCTTTCGAGGCTTCTCACAAGCGTTCTGTCATTCAGAAGCTAATCTTTGAACTTCTGAATGACCACTCTCTGATAATTCCTCCAGCTTCATGCAGCAGTCAGCGTGGTTCTCCTAAGTTTCAAGAAACTGGTGTCCAGAAAGAACAAGCTGTAGAGTTCCTATCTGAGCATTACAGTCCAACCAAGAAGAGAGGTCTTGGTAATTCATTTTGCTCCACTGTCCAATGTGATATAGAATCAGCCATTATTTTCACTTTCTCAAGCAAAGAGATATTGCAGGGTCTTCCCTGGATGCGCAAGGTGAAACTTTTCACCAGGTCGACTCCCTTCAAGAGCTCTGTATTTTATTTTTCTTTTGTATTACCAATAAAAAGTCACTTTCCATTTAATAATAAGGCAATAGATTATAACCCTTGGCTTAAGACCCTCTGCGCAAGGACCCTTGCTATCTAGGAGATGACATTGAGGCTAACAACAGGGACGCACTCCAGGGGTACCAGTATCACTGTGGGCATTCAATCACCATTGTTTCCTTTGGTGTGGTCCATCTGAGATTTGAACCTGCTTAATTTTTGGGATCACTTCCTAAAGTGGGCTGCACAAACAGATGGATCGCGTAGATATACAACAAATTATCAAGGTGGGCCTCATGGTAAGGATAACACCCACTATGGTCCTAGCCAGGTAACACCTTATCCGCTCCCCTGAAAATGATGGGTTGACCCAGCAACCTGGACCCCACTCAACCCAATATAATTAAATAAGTGGGGCTGGGTTGCTGTCAGGTTGAGGCCTGCCTAATTAGCGACTGGGTCTGCAAATCATGCTGAGGCCCAGCCCATGGGCACTTAGACTAGACAAGTGAGTCCAATCCAAAATGGGCTTCGTTGCATCCCGACCTAACCAGACCTGGCCCACTTTCACCCCACGCAACCACATGGAAGCATGCAGAACTGATTTTTATTGACTTTTTTATATTTTGTTTTGTAGGTTGAAGGGGCTTACTTAGAAGGCAACAAAGGTCTAAGCAATTGGGATGTTTTCTTTCATCCACCAGGTTCTTTTTTTAAATTAATTTATTTATTTATTCTCTCTTAATTGGGTTTTTTTAATTAGGTATAGTAAAATACATTTTTCAAATTAAAAAATATCTTTGAATATTCTATATTCAGGAAAAGTCCAGGATGGGACCACTGCAGATGTTGCTGATGACCATTACCATCGTTACAAGGTATGTATTTTTTATTATTTTTTTAATCAAGAAAAGTCTAACGGGCAAGATAGTAGATTTCATTGATAGTGGAAGATCTCACCGTTGGATGGGAAGCCAATGTTACGTACGCAATTTACACACCTTGATTTAATTTGTTACACAAGCGTTACAATGAGAATCTAACGGTAGAGATTTCTCTTTAAGGAAAATAATAATAATAATAATCCTCCATCCTATTCATGATGTGGCCCAGGTAAAAATAAAATAAAATAAAGTCCTTCCTTCCTATTCATGTAATGACCCGGACTTTGAATTGTCAGCCCAGGCCCGTTGGTCTGGTCCAAGTAAATCTTGATTTTACTTCATGCACGACCGGTCGAATCGCAGCCATGGGAATATACAAGCATATGATGTCATTGGTTTGGTCATCCAGACCATTGTCTTGATATGCCTACTCCAGCAGGGATATGGGATACCTGAAAAATCTCTAATTTTGGATAATCCTAACCCTTAGATCAGTGGCCTTAGGTTGCTGAGAGAAAATATATATGGAGATGGTCCACATCCATCAGAAGGAGAAAGGCTAAATATTGAAGGGTTAGGATCTTAAAATCTAGGAGATTTCAAACACCCTCCATCTGCAGTGGGGCCGTTTGAGTTGGACGCGGATTGCCTGAGAAGAACTTTCGCAGGAACTTCCTGCGATGGGAAGCTATGTGGGGCCCACCATGATATTTGTGAGAGATCCACCCAGTCCATCGGTTTTTCGAAATCATGTTAGGACATGAGCTCAAAAATAAAAAATAAAAAAATAAAAAAAGGCTAGCACATAGATAACTTGTTGAATAACAGGAAGATATTGAGTTGATGCATTCCCTTGGAGTGAATTCCTACAGATTTTCCATAGCCTGGACCAGAATCCTCCCAAGTGAGTTTTACTTACATCTCTTAAATTTTACTGTTAGGTAAATGTGTATGTCAAATCCAATCCATCCAGCAGGTTGACCCCACCACAAAGATCACATCTTGCTAAAACCAGGTAAATCCACTCATCGAACGCGCCACACTGTAGTTTGGACTCAAGGAGTTGTTGTCCATTCTATTCTTTGGTGTGGCCCATATAACTAGTGGATTAACCTAAATGATTGTGGGGGGCAACATTTGGGATGAGTTGGATTTTCTACCCATGTGGCGTGCTGACATGTAGGTGTTTGTGAGACCTCATATTTTAATACAGACTTAATCTTTATTTTAATATCTGTTAATCAACAACAGAAGGAAGATTTGGTGAGATTAATGAGGTAGGAATTGAATTTTACAACAACGTCATTGATGCTCTCTTGCTCAAAGGTACTAAAACGTCATTCATGTTTAAATTTGGATGGATATTGTGAAGCTTGGCTTCTTTATAGATATTTAAATTCTATTAGAACATTTGCTAAGTCTTACAAGCCCTGCTAAGGATATATGTACGGACATATAGGATTTTCAATCCTCATTGCTACTATGTGCTAGATCCGAGCCATTCATGAGGTAGGTCCCACCAAGAATGCACTGACCCATAAATCAGTCCAGTCTCATCATGCAAGCAAGATGTTTATGATAAATGGTCAACTTGCTTGCATTTGTTAGTAGCCTCGGTTTGATGCAATAGAAGCTAAAAGTTTCTTTTAGCCTCACTTGAAGAACTGAGGCTATAAAAGGCTTTTTAGTCTCAGTTGCCAAAACCGAGGCTAAAGCCTTTAACCACGGCACTTGAGGCCCCGGTTATGGTAATGGAGGCTAATTCAAGCAAAACTAAGGCTAAAGGTTTTAGCCTCATTTTTTCAACTTTTTAGACTTGTAGCTTGACTATGTTGATCTCTACCTTGTATGTGCTTCATAAACTGGTTTGGCACTATATATAGTTAGACACCAGGTCTCGCCCAATTATATTTTACAGTTTCTGTTCTAATGAAAACATGATGCCAACCTTTTTATATGGATTTTCTTGCAGTGATTTAAACTTCATATATGATGTAATTATGATTTTTTATTTGTGAGGTTTGGAATCTTTTTTTTTTATTTTTTAATTTGGATAAGATGACTATCATCTCTTCATCTTTTTCATTTTCTTTGGGCCTTCTTGTAGGTTATTGGCATGAGCTCTGGCTGATGGGGCTTCATTTGCTTCATACCTGGGATGAACAGTGATTTCTGTCATAGATCATGATCAAAACATCTAGAAAACAGATTGGATGCAGCTCCATCAACATCCCTGGTACTTCAAGAGTTGGACATGTAAGTCCTTGTACTCTTTGAACCTTTAATCCACTGGTAGTCAAATATCGTCTCTATGCTTTTCTGGATAACTCCACATATACGGCAAACATAGCCCAAATCATCGTTTAGAAAACATGAATGATCACATTCTTCTCCTTCTTAAACAAGAACTGAACCATCTGAGGCAGCATCCTTGGAATACTCTAAAGCTACAGTAACCAGGTACACATTGAGAACTTCTACCAACACATTTCTTCATGGCCTCTAATCTCTCTAAAGATTAGTGAGAGATTAGATTAGGTTTGTGGTCCTGATTGCATGAACATGGTCCTTGATGGAATTGTCGTGAACTTTTAAGTGCAACCTTGAAAAAATAGAGACTTTTCTTAGTAAGAATAAACAGAAGCCTGATTTCTTTGAATTGAAAAACTGTGCTTTTGGATCCATTTCAAACCGTAGATTCTTTTTAGACTTTCAGGGCCCTTGATTAGTGGCTTTTATGCAAGAAAACATGTGGCCATGTGCATCTCTCCAACCACAGGAGCTGACGGATCAACTGTGTTCAAAATCTGAAAGTGTACAATCGAAGTTTGTAATCGTACGTAGCTTTTTACTTGGATAATAGTGTAAATATGTCTATTATCTAACTTTGTCAATTGAAGGTGTGTTTGGATGCACTATCCAATTAAATTGCAAATTATTATTAGTTCAATAAAGTGGTAAAAAACCCAATTGTGTTTTCCATCTAACATGCTCATCCATAGCTGTTTTGATTCATGGTTGCTTATACAGGCTCCATATAAAAGATGGCTGAAAATGAGGACATTCAGCCATGGGTTTTCTTTTTCTTTTCTTAGCTTAGCTTATATTGTTGTATTTTCAGGTTACCAGGTGTCGTGTACTTCTTTCATATAGCTCATGCATATGATATTAAGAATATTCCCTGCAAAAATCCACATGATTCTTCTCTTGGACGTGTTGCAAAAATCAGCACCTTAGTGAAAGATGTTGTCTGGCACCTAATTTTGTGTGGCTGATTTGTTCCGACTGGATATGTCAATAAAGTTTGTACCTCTAAAAGTGATCTATTTTGCTCAATTACAAATAATAGCTGCTTGTACAGGTTGTGTTTCAAACTACCATTAAATAAGAAAATGACCAATGTTTAGAAACTGCCTTAGGCATTGGTCCGGGTTTCAGGATCTGCATTAATTGAAGCCTTTAACCAACTACGAAGTGAAGCCTTTGATGATGGGATTGTACTTGTATATTGTGTTAGTAAATGTTGTAGTTTTCTAAATTATTTATGAATTGTAGATTTACAGGATGTATTAGGGCACAACCCTCATTAAATCAGGTTATTTTTTTTTCATGCAGACATAAATTCGATTGGTTGATGGTATATTGTAAGTTGATTGTACTCTATGGTACTTGTGGAGAATGTGGTTGTGGGTTGTTTGTACTTGAGGAGGATTGTGATTGAGGAGGATTGTAGTTCCGGAGGTTTGTAGTTGTGGAGGTTTGTAGTTGTGGAGGATTGTGGTTGCGGAGGTTTTGTAGTTGTGGAGGATTGTGGTTGTATTGTGTTGGTTATGTAATGTGATTGTGGTTGTATTGTGTTGGTTATGCAATGTGATTGTGGAGGATTGTGGATGTACTGTGTTATGTATGTGGAGGATTGTGCTTGTACATATTGTGTTAGTAAATGTTGTAGTTTTCTAAATTATTTACGAATTACAGGGTTTACAGGATGTATTGGGGCACAACCCCTACCAAAATACAGGTTATTTTTTTCCGTGCAGACAAAAATTCGACGGTCATGGACCGTCGAATTTATTTTCCGACGGTCCAGAACCGTCGAAAATTCCTATAATTTTTCCTACAACGGCGGCTTAGGACCGTCGAATTTATTTCTCGACTGTCCAGGACCGTCGATATTTCCTATAATTTTTACCTAGAACAGCGGCTTAGGACCGTCGAAGTTTTTTCGATGGTTCACAACCGCCGATTATGCAAATACGTGTTCGACGGGTGTGGACCGTCAAAATTTTTCCAGCGTCACGGACCGTCGAAATATTTCGACTGTCATGGACCGTCGAATATTAACCGACGGTTATGGACCGTCGAATTTTTTTCTGCACTGGCTGATCTACAATGGTTTTTTTCGACGGCGCGGACCGTCGAATTTAGTGCTTTTTCACGTACTGAATAGCACATCAAAACAACAAATCAACAAATAACAAACAACTCTATCTTAATTCAAATGGAGAGGAAACACATTGGTATCACTCACCTGATGATCCAATGAGGTTTATTCCATTAAGTACTTAAATCAAAATTGGAATAATTTAAGAATTTCCTAAATATTGTACAATACATAAGTAACAATCATTTTTTTATTTATATTAAATATATAATTTGGCCCACCTTTGGTTGATCATGTTCCAAATCAGGGTCCACCATGCCATTCACTTAGACTATTTCAAATCCAACCCTTAATACAGGATTTAAAATCATCATAATCTAATGTAGGACCCACTTAATCAATCAAAGTGGTCTTTATCAAAATACTATGACACCCTATTTAATTAGTCATCATGTATAATTAATTATTCATTATTAATTTAAACAATCAATTAACTCAGATTCTTAAAATTTGAAAATTAATAATCTGTTTCAACCTTTTTGGTCAGACTGATGGTGTCTGTCGATTGGACCAACGCGAACCGACAGATTACACTATCCGGAGGCCTCGACATTGAATGGGCTATATAGATCCAATCTCACATGTCCAGAGGCCTGTATATAATACATGGTTTGTCATCCATCACTGTCGATTAATACAATACCCCTAATGATCGGATTGGTCCTATTCTTGAGGTTCTTACATATTTTGACCTCTGAATGTAGATGGATCGCACTGATCAAATCCTACACGTCTGCATGGTCAGAAACAATACCCTATGAAAAAAGCTAAAAACCATTGCGCAGATATTTGAATCTTCCTTCATATGTTACATATATGCATATGATGAACGTATGGCTAATCTGAATCATTCATCACATAGATCTGGTTCATAAACAACAAAAAATTAAAAAATTAAATAAGTGAAAACATTAACTTGGATTATTCTATACAATGGTGAGTATCGATCCTTTAACCCATCCTACACCACAGAGAGTTTTTTTAACCACTTGGCTAACAAGCTTATTTTGTTTCTTATAGAAAAGATAAAATATTTAATTGGTTTAATAAGTTAGTTGATTGGTATAAGGGTGTCCCGCCTACATACAAAACATGGGCTCATTACATGGTATGTAATCGTAATTCTCGATCTATCTTCTAGATGTATAAAATAGAAGATTTTGATTTGTAGAATAGATTTTCTAATTGTATACTAATTTTTACTATAGATTATTTGCTAGAAGCACGAGTTAATTTACATGGCTTTGAAATTAGTTTTGAAAGCTGTATTCGTGATGAATTGGGCTATTTTGTGCATATTGAGAAATCGTATAATTATTTGAGGTTTTTTTTTTTTTTCTTTGAGTTTTGGTGCCTTGAAAAGGCTGAAGGTTAATGGCTTAGTTTTTTAAAAGTATTAAAAGATGATGGCTTGGTTTCTTTTGAAAAGGCACATAATTCCTACAATATAATTGGTCATTGGAATTACAATTGAGATATTAGATCTCTATTGTAATCTCATTAGGTGGGGGAGTGGATAAAGATCGTAAAAAGTTTTCGTTGTAAAGCTCAGAAGGAGATGTATTGAATATTAGACCTCTATTGTAACCCTTTGGGTAGGTGAACATGTTTGGATTATGAAAGGTTCCCACTACTAGGTTCGGTAAGAGTTGTGTATATTGCTTGACCATACGAGATGGCCCCTCACCACTGAGCCCTTTGAATGGGCGAGTATAAGTGCAAAAGGTTTCCATTACCAGGAAAATGTCCTTTGGATGGGTGACTATGAGTTCAAAAGGTTTTTATTGTCAGGATCAATGCACTTTGGATGGGTGAACATGTCAGAATTACAAAAGGTTCTTTTATCAGAATCGATGCCCTTTAAATGGGTGAGCATCATACAAAAGGTTCTCACTATCAGGCGAGTGTCATTTGGATGGGTGAGCATCATACAAAAGGTTCTCATTACCAGGCTAGGTACTGTATTGAAGAAGAATGACCAACTATATTAAAGAAATTATGAGAATTTCAATAATTAACTGGATTGTGATTGATATGATAATGTTGTGTTCGCTGCATAGCATGCATGTTTCTAAAGGCATAGTTTATTATACTCTTTTGTTAAAATGTTTAATTTCTTTTATTTCTATGAAAAAATCTTTATACTATTTTAAAACTTTGATCATGTGACAATCCCAAGGAAAAATAGTTGAAGAACTCCATACGCAGCACGATCATCTCCATTGGAGCTTGGGGTTCGGTAGTTGCACTGGCATAGGTCGGTCATGTATACTCTCCTATATTGAAATTCACGTCCAATAGTGAGTCCTAGACGTTGGCCCTGGCATCATCCATCTTCATTAATATTAGATCAAGTTCATGGAATGACACTTTGCCTTTAGCTATCTCATATTTCTCCAGGATATATTCTATTATATTAATATGGCACTCATCATGAACTTCAGCGCCTTCGAGGTGATCTCTTACCTTCTATAGCGTAGCTGTGGCTTTGACTTCTTTTTTAATTTCTTGTTCGTAATCCATTAGGGAGCTTCTTCAAGAAAGGAATTTACTGGTGGTCGATATGGGATGATTGCAACCAGCTCGCTTTTGGTTCTTTCATCAGGGTAGAAATACTAATGATCAAAGAATCAAGGTCAGATTCAGGATCTATTTCGAAAGTAATCCTCGTTGGATGGCCATATTTGCCCCGCCCGATAAATCGTAACAGTCTAATTTACCCTCCATAAAGATAAGCTTTGGCAGTGTCAGATTCGGCCAGAAAGGGTCAATTGTCAACATAAACAATCTCGGCCCTATTCTATTACCACATTATTAGGAACTGATGAAGAGACAATGGGATACACCTGTTGGAATAGATCCAGGCTGAGAAAAGTATTATGACCGAGCGTTAGAACTGGGCACAAGTCAAGTCAACCGAGTCTGAACTGATTAAACTAGACTTGAGCCGATCCACCAGTAGCAGATGGTCCAGGATCGAGTATTATGAATAGGATCCAAATCCAAATCGATTCGAGTCTGGTCCATTAGTAATCTGATTCGACTCAACTTGTAATCTAACTCGATGCGAAACTGACTCGATTCATAATTGATCCTACTCGATCGAGTAGTAAAAAAAACCTAATTCATTTCTAGTTTTACCCAACTTAGCCGCACGCCCGACCCTGTCCCCACCCGAACCTTAACCCATCTTTCCTTCCCTCCTCATCCTCTCCTGAGCCCGCCGATGACCGGACCTCCTCCTCCTCCTTCTCCCTCCCTCTTCATTGCTCTTCACTCTTCATCGAACTTGCGTCGAACCCTCAGCAACTAGCCAGCCCGGACGCTAGATGTCTGTTCGTTACACCAGCCAGCCTAATCGTCATCTCCACTCATCTCGACTAAAGCAACCCACCCAATCAAAGAATCAAATATTCAAATGTACAACCCGACCCATTTTTGTCTCATTTTCATAATATTGTTCAACAAATTTGGGGTTTTTTTTAAATTTGGGGGTTTTCATATTATTTTCATATTTAAATGGTGGTTTTGGATTCTTGGAAGTTGGAATGGGTCGAGCTAGGCTGGCTATAGTGGGACCATCCGGGATGGCTGTTGGACCGTCTAATCTGGCTCAGGTGCGGCTTGGGTGGCTCAGGCTGAGTCATTTATAATTTGTAAACCCCTAAATAGGGTTGGATGGAAATTAGAATAGGTCGAGCTGGCTATAGACTGTAGTGGGACCGTCCGGTGATATGTTTTGAATTTTTTATAATTTTTATCTTCTTTTTTCATTTTTTTTCATTTTTAGATATTTTTTTTAATTTCATCCCTAACTCGAACCAACTCGTTCAGAGTCAATTCGACTCGGTCCCTGTGATCGGGTCAAACTCGGATCAGACCAGATCATTCCTAACTCGATTTGGCTCGGGTTAGGGCTGGTTGACTCGATCTAGAATCCGATCTGACTCGGTTAAGGCTCAGTCCTTGCCCAGATAGGATCGAGTCAACCCTAACTCGTTCTGACTCGACTCGATGCCTAGCTCTACTAAGTGTGGGGTCGATGATGAAAAAGGCTTCTACCACTTTCTTACTCTCTACCAAACGTTCAATGGGCAAAACACCTTTGGTTGATGTGATTCTGCTGGAAAAGTTGAAAATCGTAACTTCAATCGACATCAAATTCTAAGATATTTTACCAAGCTCTCGGACCAAGGCCATAGGCATAACATTGACAGTTGCACCATTGTTGACCAAAATTCAAGTGACCAAGCAACAGTCCATGTGTGTCGATATATATAGCGGCTTAAAATTCTTTGTCATTAGATGGGACAGCTTTTTAATGATGACCTTTTTTGCCTCATCTACTTACTCAATAGCCATGATTGGCCTGGCTCCTTACCCACGGCCGATAGTGGCAAATGATAATTCGACCTAGTCTGAACTTTCTCCTTCTTTCACATCACCTTCCCTATGATTAGGTTAGTGAAGCTTTTCTTGGAACACCATTAGAACTATAAGGGCCATGTTATAGCTCAGCATGAGAGGTGGTAGGGTTCCAAATCAACTACAGTCTTCTCAGCCCCTTCACTAGGCTCTAGCAACCCACCTTCCTCTTTAACATCTCTTGGAAAGACTCCACTACAAAGAGAACCTTTGAGGGATTGGTCAACCATAAAGAATCCTTCAAAGGTAAAGTCATCCTCCCTGAAGTCTTCATCTATGGCGGTGTCATTAGGGTCTTTCTGGGCGGCTTGACCATTCCTTTCTTGAGCAATTTGGTCTTCAATCCAAGGCCAAAGGCACTCAACTGTTGTCCAAGACTTCTTTTGAATAATTTGCTCCATTATTGCGAATGCCCTATCTGTGGCCCTCTATCTTTGTAACCAGTTTCTGTATCCTAGTTAACATTAGGGGTATCGGGGAAAAATTACAATGAACAATGATGGTCCATCAATCTGACTTGGTTGTTGTTGGCCTCACCATCCTTGGAAAGCCTTTTAACCGGGTAGTGATACCCCTCTAAGATACGTCTCTTGGGGGCTTAACCAAGTTTTAGTTGTGGGGTCCTCAAGTCATAGTTTCGTTAGGCTCAGTTCCAGGTCTGAACGAACCTCCTTCCTCTTTCTCAAGGCATTGTAAGATCATGCTAGACTCCTTGAGCCCTTCCAACATGAAAATGTGGCCTTCAAGGCTGCTATTAAGACATTGTCGTGGTTATATAATGTATGACTCTAAAGTGTACTCCAGATGACAATGGTGATTGCGATAAAGCACTATGTATAGCCGCTAGAAACAGCCATCTATGGTTATCATGGATCTACCTCAAACAATGCTCACATAACATGCACTAGAGGTGAATCTACTGTAAGGGCCTTTCCTTTGTCATTTTGTTATGTTATGATTTTTGGGGTCAGGTTAAAGGGCGAACTAGCCATCTTTTTGTTGGACAAGGATGGCAGCTTCTTAGTGGGCTGGGGTGTCACTACTATCTACTTTTCTAAAGATCTTCGAGAAGGGGTCTCTGCCGATCCCTATAGTCTCTTTCTTTTTTAGAAACTTCAAAAGGCCTTTGTTAATGCTTTCCTATATAATGTAATTGAAAATGAAACAATTTTTTGTGATGTGAGTTTTGGTTCCGTTTCATTTACGGAACTCCCCCTTTTTTATTCCTCAGCTGATGGAATTTTCTGATAGTCCACGAGCTTGATGAATTTAGCTTCCAGGAGGAGATTGAAAATTTCATCAACCTTAATGACGTCGAAAGAATACTATTTAGTGAATTCAAATGTATTTTTGGAATTAATTCTCATGGTAGTTGACACTTTCGATCTTATCAAGGATGAAAATTCTTATGGTCATTTGGCCACCACCTCAGCGACAGCTAACTCATAATTAAGGTCTTGATAATAGGTCCTTGTGAGGAGTTTCTTCTCTAGTTCTCTTCTTGGAAAATTCATTCATAAAGAGTGGCGCAGGCAAAGAGTTCAAATAAGTCTTTGAAGTGCATGCGCTCAAACTTCTTTCAAAATTCGATATTCATACTATGAACGCTCAAGGGAAGATTTCTCCCCCTCTAGGATGCTCACGGGTGTCCAATGTTTTTCTCTGGACTGTCTAATGGTTGCAATGAGTCAGAACGATGAGTATTTATGATAGAGTAATAAATATAAGACTCAAATTACTCGAATTTCCGATGTTACAGGATCCGTAGTCCCGAAAAGTCACAGAGTATACATCCTTCGTAACCCTAGAATGTGCATGCATGGGTGCTCAGCTGCCACGGCCTTTTGATTAGGATAAGGATCTAAAATTTTGAAAAGTCCTAGACTTAGGGCCTCCATGAAAAGCCTCACACACTACAAGAAAAGGGATTTTTACCGACGAAATAATTTTCATTGGGAAAAAACATTTTTCCCGATGAAATTGAAATATCGTCTGTAAAAATCTCCCGCCACCGCTAAATTGCTTCCCGCCATACACTTTTACCGACGAAATAAAAATTTCGTCGGTAAAAAGTTTATTGCCGACGAAGTAAGCCGCCACTAAAAATGAAAACAAAAACTTTGACTTTTACTGACGAAAATCTTCGTCGGTAAAAGTCAAAGTTTTTACCGACGAAAAATGTCGTCGATAAAAGTCCTTATTGCTGACGGTTGCTTGCCGTCGATAATAATAAGCCAAGTTCCCGCCAAGAGTTAGAAAGACTTTTACCGACGAAACTTTTTGTCGATAAAAGTTTTTGAACTGACTTTTACCGACGAAAAATTTCGTCGGTAAAAGTCTTTTAATTTTTTTAACAGCCCGATCGGCCCTCATTTCTTCCTCTCTCTTTCACTCGCTCTCTCTCTCTCTCTCTCTCTCTCTCTCTCTCTCTCTCGATCGTCCGGCCGTCACCGTCCGTCTCTCTCATCGCCGACCACCGTCGACGTCCGGCGTTCGGTCACCGGCGTCCCACCATCTCAGCCAACCACCCATCTCAGCCGACCATCTCACCGGCGTCCCACCGCCGTTAGCCAAGAGCCTCCGCCAACCTCTGTACGCTGCCGCCACCTTCGGTAACCCTCTCTCCCTTCCTTCCTCCATTTCCTCTCTCTCTCTCCTCGTTGTTGATTGTGGGGCCCACTGCCAAAATCCAATGCATGTGGGTCCCACCATCGCTGTCCAATGCATGTGGGTCCCACCGTTGCTGTTGCATGTGGGTCCCACCGTCGCTGTCCACCGTCCATTGCATGTGGGGTCCGCCTTAGCTATCCACTATTTGGTGGGGCCCACTGATTTAGTAAATCCCTAATTAGGAATTTCAAAATTAAAATCCCTTAATTAGGGATTTCGAAATTAAAATCCCTAATTAAAATCCCCTAATTAAAATCTCCTAATTAAAATCCCAAATTTGTAGGGCCCACCGTCGCTGTCCACTGCTCGTGAGGCCCACCGTCGCTGTCCACTGCTTGTGGGGCCCACCGTCGCTGTCCACTGACTGTGGGGCCCACCGTCGCTGTCCAATGTATTGGATCAAGCATATATTTGTGGAGTAAACTCTGTGGGGCCCACAGTGATTTACGTATTTTATCCACTCCGTCCATCCATCTTAACAGTAAATTTTAGGTATGGTGCCCAAAAATGAAGCATATCAAAATCTAAAGTGGACCACACCACAAGTGTGAACTGAATGTCTATCATTGAATAATTCTCGGAGGACACAGAAGTTTTGGATTAAGCTGATATTTGTGTTTTCCCTTCATCCATATCCATGTGATCTTATGAACAGGTTGGATGACAAATAAAGATCACTGTAGGGCCTGGGAATGGTGGAAATCATTATTCCCACTGTTTCCCATGGCATGCACTTGAGATTTGGATATGCTTAAATTTTGGGCTCAACCACTAAAATGAGGTGGAAAAACATAAGGACGGAATAGATAAATCACATACATTTTAGGTGGGCCCAACTGAGTTTACTCTACACGATAAGAGCATGCGGACGCAATCTGATTCCCATGGTGGGCCCCATACATACTTATTTGTTCAGAAAATAGTCATTAGGTATTTGATTAGACTTGATTCATGGTGTTGATGATTCTGTCATTTTCATGTGCTTGTGTATGTTGTGGATGTATTTAGCTTATTATTAATAGTTATTTTTTGTCCACAAATGGTAGTATAATAGAATCAGTTAGCCCATTTGGAGATTTCTATATTGCGGAGCATAGATAAAGTGTGTTTTGAAGGTATAGAAATCTGCCAAATTGTCCTGTTGGACAGTCCAAGGTTGGATAGATTGGAATGTTCTCGTTGTTTGTCATTTACATGCCTGCCATTAGTTTCGTGCGGTAACTCTCCTATTCTCTCTGGATATGTTTCTTATGTTTAATTCCATTGTCAATTTAATCCACACAATGTGTGGATAGTTGACGTGGAAATGAAATGTAAGATAAATATATCTGGAGAGATAGGGGGAGATGCTGTTGAAATTTAAGCTTGGGCATTTAAATGGAAATAATGATAGTATTTCAATCTATCCATCCTTGGATGGGCGACTGATTTTATTATATTATCATTTAGTGGCAAATTAGATGACGAACATGATACTTGTGATTAAGAGTAGTTGATTGATATTGATATTGAGTGGGGGTCCCTGGAAGGTGGGAACCGCGGTTATGACCATGATGAAGCTGTCCATTTCTTATGGACAGCAATATGGGTGGCCTAGCCATTTGGACAGGCCCGTCTTTATGTATTAGCTCGAAATTAATGGAGCAGACCCGGATGTGCGTCGAAGCTATCCGAGTGTTGAGCGGGGGTCCCTGAAAGGTGGGAACCGATGTTATGACCATGATGAAGCTTTCCATTTCCTATGGACACAATATGGGTGGCCTGGCCATTTGGACAGGCCCGTATTATGTATTAGCTCGAAATTAATGGAGCACACCCGGATGTGCGTCGGAGCTATCCGGGTGTTGAGCGGGGGTCCCTGGAAGGTGGGAACCGCTATTATGACCATGATGAAGCTATCCATTTCCTATGGACAGCAATATGGGTGGCCTGGCCATTTGGACAGGCCCGTGTTTATGTATTAGCTCGAAATTAATGGAGCAGACCCGGATGTGCGTCGGAGCTATCCGGGTGTTGAGCGGGGGTCCTTAGAAGGTGGGAACCACTGTTATGACCATGATGAAGCTGTTCATTTCCTATGGACAGCAATATAGGTGGCCTGGCCATTTGGACAGGCCCGCTTTGTGTGGAGCAGACCCGGATGTGCGTCGGAGTTATCCATGAGTTGGTTGAGTCTCCAAGACCTACACCCTAAACCTGAAACCATAAACCTAAAATTAAAACCTATAAGCTTCGGCTAAACCGAAACCTAAACTCAATCCATCTAACTGTAAACCTAAACCCAAACTCGAAAACTAAACCCTAAACCCGATCCTGAACCCGAAACTGTAAACCAATGCCTAAACCTAATCTTAATCTCAAATCACCTAACCTAAACCTACACCTATTCCTAAATACATTCACCTAACCTAAACCTAGACCCAAACTCGAAAACCAAACCTTAAACCCGATCCCGAACCCGAAATGCTAAACTTACACCTAAACCTAATCCTAAACTGAAATCACCTAACCTAAACCTACACCTATTCCTAAATCCATTCACCTAACCTAAACTTAGGCCCAAACACGAAAATGCGACCCTAAACCCGATCCCAAACCCGTATATCTCAACCTAGGCCTAAACCTAATCCTAAACTCAAATCACCTAAACTAAACCTACACCTATTCCTAAATACATTCACCTAACCTAAACCTAGAACCAAACTCGAAAACCAAACCTTAAACCCGATCCCGAACCCGAAATGTTAAACCTAATCCTAAACTGAAATCACCTAACATAAACCTACACCTATTTCTAAATCCATTCACCTAACCTAAACTTAGACCCAAACTCGAAAACCTAACCCTAAACCCGATCTCGAACCCGAAACTGTAAACTTATGCCTAAACCTAACCTTAATCTCAAATCACCTAACCTAAACCTACAACTATTCCTAAATACAGTCACCTAACCTAAACCTAGACCCAAACACGAAAACCTAACCCTAAACACAATCCTGAACCCGAATTGGTAAACCTATGCCTAAACCTAATCCGAAACTGAAATCACCTAACCTAAACCTACACCTATTCCTAAATCCACAACTCTAACCTAAACCTAGACCCAAACTCAAAAACCTAACCTTAAGCCCGATCTCGAACCCGAAATGCTAAACCTACACCTAAGCCTAATCCTAATCTCAAATCACTTAAACTAAACCTACACGTATTCCTAAATCCATTCACCTAATCTAAACTTAGACCCAAACACGATAACCTAACCCGAAACCCGATCCCGAACCCGAAAATCTCAACCTAGGCCTAAACCTAATCCTAAACTGAAATCACCTAAACTAAACCTACACCTATTCCTAAATACATTCACCTAACCTAAACTTAGACCCAAACACGAAAATGCAACCCTAAACCCGATCCCGAACCCGAAACTGTAAACCTATGCCTAAACCTAATCCTGATCTCAAATCACCTAAACTAAACCTACACCTATTCCTAAATCTATTCACCTAACCTAAACTTAGACCCAAACACGATAACCTAACCCGAAACCCGATCCTGAACCCAAAAATCTCAACCTAGGCCTAAACCTAATCCTAAACTCAAATCACCTAAACTAAACCTACACCTATTCCTAAATACATTCACCTAACCTAAACTTAAACCCAAACATGAAAATGCGACCCTAAACCCGATCCCGAACCCGAAACTGTAAACCTATGCCTAAACCTAATCCTAATCTCAAATCACATAAACTAAACCTACACCTATTCCTAAATCCATTCACCTAACCTAAACTTAGACCCAAACACAATAACCTAACCCGAAACCCGATACCGAACCCAAAAATCTCAACCTAGGCCTAAACCTAATCCTAAACTCAAATCACATAAACTAAACCTACACCTATTCCTAAATACATTCACCTAACCCAAACACGAAAATGCGACCCTAAACCAGATCCCGAACCCGAAACTATAAACATATGCCTAAACCTAATCCTAATCTCAAATCACCTAAACTAAACCTACACCTATTCCTAAATCCATTCACCTAACCTAAACTTAGACCCAAACACGATAACCTAACCCGAAACCCGATCCCGAACTCGAAAATCTCAACCTAGGCCTAAACCTAATCCTAAACTCAAATCACCTAAACTAAACCTACACCTATTCCTAAATACATTCACATAACCTAAACTTATACCCAAACACGAAAATACGACCCTAAACCCGATCCCGAACCCGAAACTGTAAACCTATGTCTAAACCTAATCCCAATCTCAAATCACCTAAACTAAACCTACACCTATTCCTAAATCCATTCACCTAACCTAAACTTAGACCCAAACACGATAACCTAACCCGAAACCCGATCCCGAACCCGAAAATCTCAACCTAGGCCTAAACCTAATCCTAAACTCAAATCACCTAAACTAAACCTACACCTATTCCTAAATACATTCACCTAACCTAAACTTAGACCCAAACACGAAAATGCTACCCTAAACCCGATCCCGAACCCGAAACTGTAAACCTATGCCTAAAACTAATCCTAATCTCAAATCACCTAAACTAAACCTGACTCTAATCTTTGCATTGTAGATATGGATGAGAGTTGGATGAAAGCTAAGAATCAGTTTGGCCCAGAGTATAAACAAGGTGTTAAGGAGTTCATGAAATTTGCGAGATATCGGGCAAATTCAGGTAATAGAATTAGGTGTCCATGCCGAAAATGCAAGAATATGGTTCACAAGACTTTAGATAAACTGGAAGATGATTTGTTTATAGTTGGGATTGACCAGGGTTACACTTGGTGGATTCACCATGGTGAAGACTTCCACCAAAGAGTTGAGGCCACTGAAGTCCTTGCTGACCCAATTGTGCCTAATGAGGAGGATGAAGATGTTGATGATATGCAAGATATCATTGAGGATGTGTTAAGGGGAACAATTGTGGATACTGATTTTGCGGCGACAAGTACTAGCCAGGATATTCCTCCTATAGGCGATGCCGAATCAGAAAAGTTAGTAGGTTGTTGAGGGATGCGCAACGTCCACTCTATCCGGGGTGTCGGAACTTCTCCAAGTTGAATTTCCTTACAAGGTTACTTCATTTAAAGACAATAAATCGTTGGAGTAACAAATCGTTCGACATGTTACTTGGCTTGTTGAAAGAAGTATTACCTGAAGGTGAGACATTGCCTAAGTCTCATTACGAGGCAAAATCCTTAATGTGAGACTTGGGCCTTGGTTACATCCTCATACATGCATGAATAAATTATTGTGTATTGTATTGGAAAGAACATGAAAATGTTGAAGAGTGTCCACAATGTTGAGAGTCTAGGTGGAAATATGACGAAGCTAAGCTTAAGAAAATTCCACAAAAGGTGTTAAGGTACTTTCCATTGAAACCCAAATTACAAAGATTGCTTACGTTGAGCAAGACGGCTGAAGATATGAGGTGGCATAAGGAGAAACACGTTCATGATGATAATACATTGAGGCATCCCGCTAACTCTGAAGCCTAGCAACATTTTGATAAGCAATATGACTGGTTTGCAGAGGATTCTCGCAATGTTTGGCTAGGTCTTGCAAGTGATGGTTTTAATCCATTTGGTAATATGAGTAGCTCGTACAGTATGTGGCCAGTGATACTTATGCCCTACAATTTACCTCCTTGGTTGTGTATGAAGGAATCATTTTTTATGATGTCGTTGCTTATTCCTGGACCCAAGTCACCGGGGAATGACATTGATGTGTATTTGCAACCGTTAGTAGATGAGTTAAATGAGTTGTGGAGTCAAGGTGTCCAGACGTATGACACTTTTGCAAAACAGACGTTTCGATTACATGCAGCGGTCTTGTGGACTATAAATGACTTCCCTGCATATGGGAATTTGTCTGGGTGGAGCACAAAGGGAAAGTTGGCTTGTCCTACATGTAGCACTGAGACTTGTTCATTGTCATTGAAGCATGATAAAAAAAACGTGTTATATGGGCCATCGTCGCTTCCTTCCGAGGGATCATAGTTGGCACAGGAAGACGATAATATTTGATGGCAAACAAGATCATAGGCCACCACAGAAAGAACTATCTCGAGAAGATGTATTACAACAACTGAGTAACATTGAAGAAGTTAGATTTTGTAAGGCACCGCACTTAAAGAAGAGAAAACGTACAGTATTGGAGTACAACTGGAGGAAGAAGAGCATTTTTTTTAGTTGCCTTATTGGAGTCATCTGAAATTACGACACAACTTGGATGTCATGCATATTGAGAAGAATATATGTGACAATGTCTTTGGAACATTGATGAACATAGAGAAGAAAACAAAAGACAGTTTTAAGGCTCGATTGGATCTACAAGCAATGGGTTTAAGGAAAGAGCTGCACTTGCAACCACATGAAAATTCATATACTATACCAGCAGCCTGCTACACATTGACAAAACTAGAGAAAAAACGTTTATGTGAATGGTTGAACAAGGTGAAGTTTCCCGATGGGTATGCATCGAATATCTTTCGGCGCGTAAACTACATATATCCTGAACCATGCGTGCTTCTGCTACGCTCCAGTTTGCGTAGCATACTTCATCAGCTATTGTGGATGGACTTTCCGGCCCTATATTCTTCTGGTAGGGCCAGAGAGATACCCGGTCTGGTCGATAAATGTAGGGAGGAAGACGATGACTAAGATGAAAGATTATACAATCTCAAAGAAATTTCTGATCTGATGGAGGAATATAACCACGGGAAACTTCGTATGGAAGATGCGACATTGTCACTTGCACATATGAACGGAGTCTCGAAAGATTAGATTTCTCCTATTGTGACTGGCATGTTGGCTGTAACAATGTCGAGTGCTTCATACACCTTGACATATACATCTGCAGCGTACGATAACTTACGCAGGGAGTATTTCGGATAATTGATCTGAAGTTGATTTGTATTACAATGAAATATATGTATTTAATATAGAATGACAATGTGTAATGAATTTTTCAACTTTTATATTCTGTTTACTGTTTTATTATATTCTGCTTGCATTATAGTGTAATGGTCTAATCATATTTTTATCATCTCTCTAAGCATAAGCACAAATTCACTCTACAATGATGTTCATAAACTTGCATTGATATTGTTTAAATTTATAAATTTGTATTTCAGATATATTCAGTCATAGCACCAGGTGGGAGATTAGGTCGTTCACGCACTGGATCTACCCCTTCCACCCGTGATGCGACGCAGACAGCATCGACGTCGCACGGTGCATCACAGTCATCTAATCCTTTGGTTCAGCATACACCGAGCACTGCATGTAAGTCTAGACATTTATTTAGTGATTTCTGTTTATATTGTTACTTACATATATCTTTTCGCAACAGCATCTTCTACCAGCCGACGAGGACGTGGACCCACGCGTGGGTTAGTTTTAGAGTGACCTACGTGTGAGGGTAGGGTGGCGGTAAAGTTCCCACAGGACTGCCTTAGACCTGTTGGGGACAGTGCCAGACTATTTACGTCTGAGGTCGGTGTCCTATGCCGATCTCTGAACCCCACCACCACCCCCCGTTGGACTGACGTGACAGATGATGTGTGACAGCTCATCCGTCAGCGCCTTCAGGTAAAGTTTAGTAAATTGAAATTTTCTTTTGTGAAAGTTCATTTACGGTTAAGTCCTATTGTTAATAAGTTTATTGCCTTAATTTATTATTTACGAAACTACAGGATAAATTTGACTTCGATTTGCATGTTCCTTACATTTCTCATGCCGTCAACGACATGATCAGAGAGCGGTTCAAGGAGTACCGCGGAGAGTTACACCAGCGGTACAAGCAGTGCAGGACGCACGATGAGGCCGTACTGTCCGCACCGCCCCATGTTACTACAGACGACTGGCGGATACTCTGCGAGAGATTTTCGTTGAAGGCTTTTCAGGTAATATTTACAAATTTACGATATCTTAAGGTAACAATTAAATTCACAATTAATAGCAATGTATTTTGTATAATGTGTTCAGAAGAGGAGTAGAATAAATTCTGCGAACAGGAAAAAGTTACAAGTGAACTACGTAGCTGGTTCAAAGTCATTTGTACGATATCATTATGACATGGTAAGAAATTATTGATGATTATTAAGTTAATATATTATTTTGATTGGCATTTATTATAAGTCTTCTTTCCTTTCGATTGCGCAGCGAGATTCGTCACCGGCCAGGAGCCTGGACCAGTAGACCTCTACAGAGGGACTCACTGTCGGCAGGCAACGGGATCTTGGGTTCATCCTAGAGCCAGTGAGCATTGGGTAAAAATCTTTACTTTGTAAAATTTAATTGCGCATTGATTGATAATAATGTCATTCATGTCATTTTTTATGAAATTTCATATGTTTTCATTACAGGCAGCGATGGACACCATACGCAGTCAGCCCACTCCCGATGGTAGTCAGTGGAGTGAGCCAGAAATCCTGAGCGAGGTGCTTGGCACCTGTTCTGGATATGTGCGTGGGCTTGGCCATAGTGCCAAGCTCATGGCACAAACTAGAGGTGGCTCCAGCCGATCCGTAGCTGGTGAGAGCGCTATACGCTGAGCTAATATCTCAGAGAGAGAGGTTCAGCAGCTACGGGTCGTCGTCGATGAGATTAGAGAGCAGTTGGAGAGGCAGAGAGAGGAGGAGCAGAGGCGTAGGGAGGAGGAGGAGCAGAGGCGACGGGAGGAGGAGGAGAGGCGATGAGAGGAGCAGGAGAGGAGGATCGAGGAGTTGCGGCAGGAGCATGAGTGATGGATGCAGGAGATGTTTCAGGCTCTCGCTGCAGCTTTGGCGCCGATGCCCCGCCACCTTCGCCTTCATCTTCGTGATCATTTTTTTTAATATACGACTTTTAACTTATATGTATTTGTGTGTGGATGAATATTACTTGTTTGTGGATATGGAATGGATTATTTGTGTATGGATGGTGTAGTTTCTGTTTATTAGTATGTATGTGGATGTGAATAGGAGAAAAATGTATAGGTTTCTTTACAGGTGTATATCAGGAATTTTCCTGAATTTTGAAAACAAATGGAACCGGGACAGGAAATACTATTACCGACGAAATTGTTCGTAGGTAAAAAACATGGAAAAGTTTTTTACCGATGAAATTTTTCGTGGGTAATAAAATTGTGAAACTTTTACCGACGAAATTTTTCGTGGGTAGTAAACTCGTGAAACTTTTACCAACGAAAATTTTCGTGGTTAATAAACTTGTAAAAACTTCTACCGACAAAATTTTTCATGGGTAATAAACGTAAAACTTTTACCGATGAAAAATTTCGTCGGTAAAAGTTTTTTCACCGACGTATCACATTTTCTCCGACAAAAATTCATATGTTTTTCCGACGAAGTTTTTCGTCGGTAATGGTTTTATTATTACCTACGAAAAATTTTTTCGTCGGGAAAAACCTTTACCAACGGCCTTTCTGCGATGATGTTAGCCGCGAAAAATTTCGTCGGAAAAAACATTTCCCGATGAAATGTTACTGAAAGCCGACGAATTATTTCGTCGGTAAAAATGGAATTTCTTGTAGTGACAAAAGGGGTTAGGAGAGAAATAGTGATGAATGAATATCACCCACAATACCTCATGCAGCTGCTCGTATTCTTGGATGGTGAGCCCCAAAAGAGAGTGTAATTGATTTGATTGGCTCAGTTTGGTTTTCTTATCTTAACAAAATGGCTCATTTGAGCACTTTATGAAGTCGCCACTAGCCAAGAAAAGGCTTCAGAATCTACGATTTCGCTAGAATTCATAGAATCACCTAGAGATTGACAAAATCATAGTTTTCCCAACTTGAGTGACTCCTAGTTTAATCTACGTTATGGATTCTGGGTAAGGGTCGCGGTTACGAAAAATGAAGGGGTTAGGCACCCTTTAATGCCTGTGTAAAATACGATCTCTACTTTGCTAGGCTTTGTGCTTTCAAAGGGGATTTAAGAAACTTCTAGTGACCTACTAAGATTTACATGCATAAATGGAAATAAGCCTGTCAATCTTAAATAATCAAAATAGAAATAAAAGAAAGTAAATTTTTTTAATAAAATTATTAAAAGAAAGAATACTGAGTTTTTTTGTTACTCCTTTAACTCACATTTTCTAATATAGAAGATCCTCAGGAGAGACAATTCTAGAGCATACTTTAGATGATGTTAGAGCAGACCCTATTAATAGAAGTGCTCAAAACATGATAAAGAAAGTAACCCGAAATTCTAAATAAGTAGGAAAAGAAAGAGACTTAAGATGAAAGATAAAAGCAAGATAACGATCTAAAAAGTCATAATACTAAATTTTTGGATCCTCCCCTAAACCACATTTTCTAATATAGCAGATCCTCCAAGGAGGCAACTGTAGAGCATACTCCACTGATACAAGAGTAGATCTCATTGATAACAGTATTCTAAACAAGAGATGAATAAAGTAAAGAAGAAAAAAAGTACATCTAATATAGTAAAGAAGAAAGAAAGAAAAGAAAAGAAAAAGGACAGGGATTTAGTAATGGATGTGCAGCTTAGAATGGGAGTAGATTAGGTTTCAACTAAAGAAAGAGGTTAAAGAAAGGAAAGAAGGGTTTTAGGGAGTAAGGGTCAGGGCAGAGAACCTCTATCTCTAGCCTCGACTCTCAATGTCTCTCTTTTTTCCCTCTCTGTATCAAACTTTCTTTCTCTTTATCCCACAACTCCCTTTGAGTCCGATCCTCTTTTTTTTTCTAAGTGCGTGTAAGTGCATTTTAGTTTGTCAATCGCCATGTCTTCTAGTAAATCAAGTCTTGTGAGCCCAGTCTGAAGATCGAAGACCCAAGACATGAAGCCATTACCTCTTTCGTCGCTCAAGTTCAAGCTAAATCTGCTCGGAAGGTAAGTTGCACATAGACAGTCCGTAGGATCCTAAAACCATGTTTGAATGGCGCATTTAAACTCAAATAATTATCCATTCTTTGTACAGCTACTTGGTCAAGCGGATTAAGCTTAGACCTCTCTTGGCTAAGTGTTAAACCCATGCAAAAAAGGCAAAAAGAAGTAAGGGTCTTTAGCTCCAAAATCTAACCAAAACAAGTCTGAAATAGCCAAGTTCAGAGGCTAACAATCGGTCTAGCTGCCCAGCCGACCGGTCGGCTAGACTCCAAAACAGGTCAGGGATCATGTGACCTTAATATAAAATTCGACCGGTCACCGACCGACCAAAATAGTCCAACAACTAAACTTGACCGTTAGTCTAAATTTGGCCGGTCTTGACCATGGGACCGACCGGTTGGGCAAGTCTAGCCGACCGACTAAACTGTCTAGCAAGCATGTGGTCTAGACGTGCAATATTCGATCGATTTATGGACCGGTCAGGGCCTCAATGCAACCGATCGTCAGGGGTCCCAGATAAGTCATTTACTAGTCATTTTATATTCATTGGAGCCCAACTTTTGGAGTCTATAAGAGCATATCTTGAGGGCTTTAATGGTACGCATTCAACACCCATCAAGAGCATTGTGAGAGGGCATTTACTCTTCTTCTTCTAATCTCCTTGCTCTTTTAAGTCTTGAGTTCATCATTCAAACCTAGTCATTAATGATATTTCATTGAGTATACAAAGCTCGGTTTGAACAATGAAGTCAAGCATAGCATTCATGGCTGACCCAATCATTGAATATGCATCTTGTGGTCATCAATAGCCATTAAATGCTCAGATTGGTGATTCCTACATATACCATTGCATTAAATAGGCAGAGGAAACTTCACCATCTTCTCCCAACAACCAGGCATTAGGATAGGCATTGTGTTCCTCATTGGTAGCTGATCTTGGGAGCACGAAGAGGAGTTAAAGTACCTTGTAGCTTAAGTAACTCAACTTAGGCGTTGAATCAGGGCTCAACCACTCTAGGTAAGTCTAGTATTTGAGAGTCCATCTATTATGTTGTATTTTCCTAGATTGGGAAGCTCTGACGAGAGGATACGTGGCTATCGTTAGATTAAGATTGATTAGAGTTTGATATCCAAACTTGGCAAGACCCTGGATAGGGCCATCGGCGGATCATAAACGCGGTCCTAGAT
The DNA here is from genome assembly GCA_003013855.2 of Liriodendron chinense. Lineage (NCBI taxonomy): Eukaryota > Viridiplantae > Streptophyta > Magnoliopsida > Magnoliales > Magnoliaceae > Liriodendron > Liriodendron chinense. Next base: position 134,941 of record PVNU02003199.1, read on the forward strand.
ATTTAGGATATGAAGGTTGATGGTGAACCTAATTTAAAACCACGAACATAGTTAAATCCAGTGGTCTCATAGGTTGAGATCGGTAGTTGAGAGTAGAGTAGACCCAAAGTCGAACCACTACATATTGTTGTACAATGGATTGAATGGTTGTCTCTTCTTTATTCATCATATACTCTTAACTTGTTCATTTTGTTCCATGAATCAAAGTTCTACAATCATGCTCATAATGTGTTTCATAAATTGCCAACGATGCATAGTGTCTCTTGAGCTTTTGTAATATGCTAAATATGTTCATGCTCACTCTATAGCTTAGATAGTTAAATTATCAAATATCATAATTCTAACTGAAATTTTAAAAAGTCTTATTCACCCCCCTTTGGGACGTTAGGCATATCTCTAAATGTCTTTACTAGTGGTAAAATCGTAATTTCAGAGTGAAGCCCTCCTTAAATAGGCATTTTGTGGAGGGACACGTTAGGTTGTTTCAGTAGGTTTGGTTTTATTGAGCCTCCTTTTCATTGTGTTGACTCATCATGGAAGTGTTGGCTTGGAAGAACTGAAGACAATTGGACGAATTGGAAAAACCAAAGCATAAATAAAGGGAAGTTGTAAGGTTGTGATTGGTGCAGCATAAAAACCTATAACCCACAAGAGGATAGTCAATTTTGATTAAACCCAGCCAAAGGGTGGCTGGTTTTTATCCAAGTTAGGCCATCTAGTGGCCGAAAGATCAAACTGGCTACCTATGGTAAGCTTTAAGCCGACTATTATGAATAGGCCAATCTAGGCGGTCAGCTATCTTCTGGGCATGTTTTTAATGTGTACGTGTTCTAACCGGGGGTCAAAGGAAGTCAAATATAAAGAGTAGCTATCACCCAAATGTGGGGTGGCTACACATACCATCTTAGGCCAGTTTCACAAACTCAGCCTTGGGTAGGGTCACAGAGCATCAGTTCTTCACCTTTTTTAACTGAGCAATAAATCACTAGACTGTTTCTCTCGATAACTATCGTAATCAAGAGAGATTGACCAGAAAACTTTAAGTTATGTCCGATGAAACTAAGTATGAAACCTTTCTGCCATCTCAAGCCAAGTATGGATCAAGTTGGGGGTAGATTTATGTACCACATGAAAGTTTCTCCCAATAGGGAGTTTTCAAATAGCCTGATTTGAGGAAATCCTCGATCGAAACCTCACAACACTGTTGTTAGTGTACTTTTTTGTGGCATACTAGTGCACCTTATTCGTCAATCACATACGTCCATGTGTTATAATGTCGGTTGAGCATTGGCAAGCTGAGGACAGAACATTCAAGTGGACAAGAAGCATCAAGGAAGAAGAACAGGTAAATCAGATATGCCTTGGTGACCCTAACCCTTAGAACCAAAACAACATAAACCTCTAGATGACTTGGATCCAATTAGGTAAATTTTCAGTCATCTTAGAATGGCCTTAGGTATCCTAAAAGACCACCCAAGCTAGGCCTTAGAGGTTTATGAGTTGCTATAAAAATGCAAACCAAACAGTAGAACTCATGTGTTGTAGGCTGACCAGTCGGCCGGCCGACAGTAAGTATTGGCCAACCGAAAGCCTAGTCGATCGACCGATAATGGCCACAAATGGGACAAAAACCAATTTGCATCCAAGTCCTAATTCGACTGGCCAAGGTTCAAAATCAGCCAACCGACTACCCTTATCAGTCGGCCGACAACCTTGGTCAGTCGACTGACAAATAGCCGTTATGCCCATTTTCTATCCTTTGGAGCTCGAACTTTATATATATGGAGCTCAAATTTTAGGCATCAAATGAGGGGATTTGGTGTATTAGAAGTCACTACTATTGTAACAATTATTATGCTCTAATCCTAAGCTACCCAAGTCATCTTCCTTATGATTCATCACAAGTTGGAGCATTTAAAGCTCAAATGTAGATGAACTTGTTTCCTCTTGATCTCTAGATATTTAAGCTTCTTTATCATAGGAAAATCCTTTGTCTGAACCCCCTTAGTGATCCAATTAGTTTAATCCTTTTAGGCTTGCAACACGTAACCAGTTGCAGAAGATTCAACCTTTCTCCTATCACCTTGGTCATCTCAAGAAGATCATACGCAAGGCGATTAATCAGTAGATCTGAAGCCTTAGTAAAGCATCAACGTCATTGATTGAGGGGCACATGAGGAGCTGATTCAAGCACATGAGAGTGAGAAGAAGCAACCCAAGAAGGTGCATCAAAGGGGGCTCAATCTGACAAGTGTCAATTGTAAGAATTTGGTTGCACTCTTTCCTGGATATGATTGAATGTGAGAGTTTGTGATGCAAACTCGACCAAGTCTCTAAGGGGAGTCACCGACAATGGTGTATACGTGTAGGTTATTGGTTAGCCTGAGAAACCATTGTATATTCCTGGATTGGAACTGAAGGGTTGGGAGCAACCTTTAAACTCCTAGGTTAGGTGGAACCCATTAAACACATCGGTTGGATGGAACCAGTTAAAACACCTGGGTTGAGAAGTCAACCCGTAAAACTTTCGTTCAGGTTGAAAGGTGAACCTGTGCATAAAACCTCCGTTGAAAGGTTGAGAGGTGAACCTGATTTAAAACCTTCGTTATAGTGAAATCCGGTGTTCTCATGGATTGGGAACGACAACCGGGAGTAGAATAGACAAGTAGTCGAACCACTATACATGCTTGTGTTTGGGATTGATTTGAATACATTATTATTTTAGCAGTATTAATTTAATTGTTAATTATATGAATGATTGAATGGAATGTATACTATGCATGATAGGTAGATTCTCATATACATCTTGTAGTTTCACTCTATAGACTAGTTGGTTGATAGTTATATCATTTGTAGTCTATATTGTTCCCATAGATTAGTTGCTCTATTAGGCATATCTTAATTAATTTATGTGTTTAGACTAGGAGATTAAATGCTTAATCATTTCTAGTCTATGTGATTGGACCCACTTAAGCTTAGATGGTAAGTGTTACTTAATTAATTTAAGTGTTAATTAGTTAAAATTGGACAAGAGTTTTTAAAAGGTCCAAATCACCCCCCCCCCCCCCCCCCCCCCCCCCCCCGGGACTTAGTCATAGGTCCAGTAGCTCTGCTCTAAGCTTCCACGCGTAGTGAAGGATGTCGTGTTAAACAATTTGATGTAATTTCAAGTACATGGTGAAAAGATCGATGTGTTAGATTGTTGTCGAATTTATTATAGCACTTTTCTGTGGCATACTAATGCACCTTATTTTTCAATTACATAGGTCAGTGAGTCTAGGTGTTGATTGAGTCCAAAGAAGATGAAGACCGAAGACTCAAGTAGACCTATTGCATCAAGGAAGAGAAAACAGGTAAATGAGATGCCTTAGTGAGCCAAAACCCTTGAACCTTACCCAAAACTTAAACTTTTATATGAATTGACCCAATAGGAATACTTTTAGTCATCTTAGATTGGCCTTAGGTGTCCCAAAAGATCACCCAAAGATAGGCCTTAGAGGTTGCATGAGTTGTTGTAAACAAAACATATAAATAGCAGAACATATAGCCTGACAACCGGTCATCAAAGGCCACAAAATGACAGTAAGGAAAACTAAGTCCCTGGCCATTTTCAAATCAGTCGACTAGTCTGTCCGACTGGTCCTGCGACCGATCGACAAATGCCAAAGTTGGGATAGCAACGTTGAACTTATCCCAGGCCATTTTCAAATCGGTTGTGGCTCAACGATCGACTGGTAGAAGACCATTAAGACCAGTCGGTCGACAACTAGCCGTTGCTACCCATTTTCTATCCATTGGAGCTTTTGCTCTATATATTAGCAGCTTAGTTTTTGAGATTTTCAGAGAGAATTTAGTGTATTAAAAGCCACCCTTATTGCCCATACTATTAGGCTCTAATCCTAATCATTCCAAGCCATCTTCCTTATGTTTGATCACAAGATGGATCATTCCAAACTCAATTGAAGATGGACTTGCTCTCTCTTAATCTCTAAATGTTTTAGGTACATTGACCATAAATAGATCATTTGTTTAAACCTCTCTAGAGATCCAATTAGGTGGAATTTCACTAGACAACCAAATCCTACTAGTTGTAGAGAATTCTCACCACCTCCTATCACCTTGGGCATATCTTTGGAGCATCACATGCAAAGTACTTGATCAGTGAAATCGAAGCATTGGTGACGCATCGACAACATGATCGAGGGAGCAACGAGAAGTTGATTGAAGCACGGGAGAGCAAAGATTAAACAACCCAAGCGGCGCTGAACCAAGGGCTCAATCTGATAAGTAAGTTGTCTTTGTAAGAGTCCAGTTACATTCTTTCCTTGTGGAGCATTGAGTGTGAGAGTTTAAAATCAAACTCAATCAATTCTCCAAGCGAAGCCTTCAATAGGAATATACACTAGGTTCTTGGATTGGAACCAAAGGGTTGGGAGGAACCTTGTCAAACTCCTAGGTTGGATGGAACCCGTAAACATCTTGGTTGAAAAATGAACCGGTAAAATCTTCATCATAGGTCACTACGCCAAAAGTGCAAAACAACGACGGACTAGGTTCGTCGTTAATAGCTATTAACGACGGACTTGGTCCGTCGTATGGTCACTCGTTTTTTTGCAAGTCGTTAATTTTAAACGACGGACCTAATCCGTCGTTAAATATACGACGAATGTGGTCCGTCGTTAAATATACGACGGATGTAGTCCGTCGTATAACTCTAAACAAGAGGACGGATTCTGAGATTTTACGACGGATTTGGTTCGTCGTTAATCTCAGTAAAACGACGAGTCCGTAATTTTGGAATATCGTCGGCGGATTCTTTTTTAAAATCTTGAAACGTTATCGACGGATTGGGTCCGTCGTTAATTTTTTATTATTTTAAAAAAAATCAGCTTGCATTTGTTGCATTTTGAATTTCTTACACCTGATATCATCAAAACAATAAAAACTAATTCAATACATCAACTCAAACTAAACCAATAAAATGAAACGAACTGTTTCTAAGGCCCAAATGCTATGTTGTTGTGCCATAACTTTAGAAGGTGGTCCTACATTGCTCGTTGTCTAGAAGTTTATATTGAAAGATGCTATTGACTATAACAATAATGGACGGCAAGTTCAATAAGAAGGGTTACGTACCTTTGAAATGACTTTGGCCACTCAATATTTGGTTTTTCTACCTGTGTTACAATTGAACAAATAGCAATTACAATGGAAGCTTGGTAAACTGAAAAAGTAAAAGATGGTTTAGAAGAGTATCAAATTGACTAATTACATTACAGGAAGGTAAAAGATTAGAGAAAATAAAGTATGGAGTTACCATAAAGGGACATTTGTTGAGTCCTACTTGCATATTGGCCCATTGAATCAGAAACACCGAAAGCATTCAAGCACTTGACCTTCAAATCATAAGATGTAGTAGTTATTATGTTCTTCCTAAATGTTCAAAGCCAGTAAACACAAGATAGAGAGCAATGTTAATGAAGGCAACAATGTGAGAAAATGAACTAAGACTTACAGTCTTGTGCATCATTGGATCATGATAATGGAGCTGCAAAAAGCTTTCATGAATTCCATCCACAGTCAATTCATAGTTGCCACTGTAAAGTTAGACCGAGTTTTAAGAAAGCTTGTCCACCATTTGAAAATATTACAAGAGAAATTGGGTGAGGTCTGGAATGACCATCCTACCGGTTAGAAATGAGAGAGTACAATGTCAAAATCCATTGGTTTACTAGTGCAGCTATTGCTGGATTTTCTTTCACGTTTCACCCTTCTCTTTTGAAAAACCTTAGCATAAATGTCCTCAAATTAAGGAAAAGGGATGTGTAAAAAAGAAAAAAGGGAAATAAGATATTAAAATTGAAAAGGATAGGAATGATAACATTAAAAACTTCATTACCTCCTTCCATACACTTTCAAATAACTTGAAATTCCCTATGAAATCCAAAACACTTTCAAATAAATTGGCAACAATTTCGTAAAATTTGGTGGCCTAAATAACTTGAATCTTCTGAGCCAAGAATCCCCTTCAATCTTGGAATTCAAACCATAATTTTGTTCAACTCCACAAAATAATAGCTCAAACCATAATTTAATTCAATTCCATAGAAAATAGTCTAGTGAAGTGGAATGACCAAACCGTAACTTCCGTCAATTCCATTCACTTTTGCACCCAAATACAGCCAAGAGCTCTGTTATTATCATTGTCAAGTTTTTCAGTAGTAGATTGACCAACATGTGCTATTAAATGATAAAAAATAAATCCTCGTATATCAAAATCCTACCATCCATAAACCTCACCATCTGACGAGATGTAAGCTCTACTAATTGTAAGGTTCAGATCAGTTAAGAAACTTGCACAACCTTTAACAAGCTCCCATGCTTATTAGCACTGTCAACCTGCAATAATAAAAATAATAATGATAAACCATTTCATAGTTACTACAACAGACCCCCAAAAAAAAAAAAAAACTAGAAATTCAAACATTAAATAGTGTGTGAAAATACCTTCACTAGAAAGGAACTTCTTACATATCTGCTAATGTATTTTCTAGTATTTTACCTTTCTACGTTTCCATGAAGTCAATATCATCCATTATGAAAAAGAAATCATTGGCAACTACTAATCTGATACTTGGCTTCCCAATCCAAGGGATTGCTTAAATAAAGAACAAAAACTAACCTTGATGAAATCAGTTTTGGGGACCTCAATTACTTCAGTTGTCCTGACCACCCATGAAGAATGAGCTGGACAATTAGTACGCTCTAGATTGATGATTGTCCAAGGCACCTCATTTACACTGTATCATGTTCAAAACTGGTTGCATAAGATCATTCCCCTTGTTATGTTACTGCCACAAGAGTCAGATGCTTTACATTATGAGTATATTTTGATGAATAACATCAATTATGATAAATGAATTTGATTGTGAGTTCTTTCATAGACCTCATTTGGATGCACTACAGAATTAAATTGCAATCAGTCTTAATTGAAAAGGGAAAACCAAATTCTAATTTCCTTCCTAAGCATTCAATTGAGGTTGTGACGACCGAATTAGTATTGTAATTCAATTGAATGGCACATACAAACAGCAGGAAATATTGTCAATTTTTTTACTTTTCCCCTCAACAGAATTGACTGTTTTCACAATTCGCATTGTTCATATAATCTTGATTGATAGACCAAGACAAACTCCGTGCCTTCAAACATGTGTGGGCAAGTGTTCTTGCTTGCAGATGGCAGGGCTTCAAACACATGGGCTTAGCATCTGCAAATCTTGGAAAGCGACTTGAGAAGATCCCAGATTTTTACATGATTCCAAAAAAAATCGTGATCTACTTCTAACTTTTTAGTTGTTAAATACTACTAGAAGCTCAAATTCTATTTTGATTGAAATAGGTGTCCACACTATCACATGACAGAAATACTCTCATTTGAGTAGTTCATTTTGCCTGTGTAGAGTCCACCCTTACCTATAAAATGGCATCAAAGCTGTTCAATAGGGTTTCTCCATGATAAAATTGGCAGCATTAGAAGTCAAGTTAATCCAATCATCTGGTTAGCCACACCATAGAAAATAGTGAATAGCCACCCAAAAACCTCCAAACTTATGTGGTGGGCCACCTAATGGTTGGATCAACTAGATTGAATGATCATGCTCGATGAGTAGTTTGTCTTGATTTTTGGAACAGGTGATCATCATTGGTGTGGTCATACCTTTGCACAGGTGTGATTCACTACAAAATAAGATGTGTCAGCTTGAAATAAAAGTCTGTTATGTGAAAGTGCACATGGACATCAACCCTACATACAGCTCTTCACAATGTTTCGCTTGAAAAAATGACGAGTCTTTCTTTCAGCAGAAACTGAAATGCATAATTTTAATTCATTAGACTGATAATTGTGATGCAAATGCACAATTTTGTACTTTTGTATCAATGGGAGAATTTTCTCACAAACAAATAGAATCACCAGCTGTCTTCATGTAGACTGGAAAAAAAAGAAGCAAAGAAAGCTTTACGGCGAATAGTAAACTGACCTGCTTAAGGTAATAAGAAATGCTGGACCAACTGATGGGTGGCATTAAATATACCATTCCTAGCTTCATTCATCTTAAGCCTTGGCGGCAGTTCTTATCCGAACTTCCTCTCTCAAGTAATGAAATGGTCCACATCAAATATGTCTTTGAACTCGCTGCCATAATAGGTAATACTTATAAGGAAATCTAGGCAACAGGACACGATATATGAATCATATGGCACTTCCAAAGAAACACCTCATCAATAATCTTAAAACTTGGACGGTTTTAACAACTACTGTAATCATGAGGACTCAACAACATACCTTGGATCAGCCCAGAATGAGGTTTTGTCCAGCTTAGGTACTATAAGCATCACATTCAAATATCTTGCAATGGCAACCATATCACAAATCTGCAGTAGGGTGAAAAATGGGAGAGCCCATGAGTAAATAATTCTGATATATCAAAGGCTGAAATGATTGTCAAGCCAAAAGGAAAATAGTGATGCTAAAAATGGACAGACCAGATTCAGAAGATTGCATTCCTTACCAGGAGCTCCCTTTGAAGGCTGCATAACACTCCTTATCTTGTTTAGCCACTCAACCTTCTCTTGCATACTCTTAGCTTCAAAAGAATGGCGCTGTGGGTATTAGCTCACAAAGAATGAAAAAGAAAGAGAGGAGAAGAAAAGAAAAGAAAAAGAGAGAGACAGGATAAATATTCATAAGGGAACAAACCTTTCAAAACAGTTTTATAAGGACCGTTGCCAGTATAGCATCATCAAAAGTTTAAAAGAAATTGTATGTGAAAAGTCATCCAAGTCAAAGTATATAATAGAGATTGATGAAATATTATAACAAATAGTTTTTAGAACAGATTTTAGGGTCTAAAATTTATCCAATCTCAGATTTCTAACCATCCAAAAAATGTCATCCTCAAAGGTCCAAATCTGACCGTTAATTGGTTGGTTTGGACGTCTAACTTGGTCATTTGATGGCCCTACATTGGCAATCACTCCCAGATCGATCTATGATCCAGATTTGATGAAAATCTTGAGATTCTTTTGAGAATTATATTCCCCCAAAATGATGATTTTTAGATGGTTAGATATGGCCCAATACATGAATCCATCAACAACTATGTTTGGGTGTGATTGTTTGGCCATCCATCGATCTTTGGACTTGTGACCGTCCATAGATCCGAAGATTGCCTTTCCAGTGACTTTAAATGGCCTTTATTAATCATCTAACATGGCCCATTTTCAGATTAGATTTAGTGACTAGATCTGTCCCATCTTAACAATTCCAACCGTACAAAAGTTCACTTGCTAACACAAGATGCATAGATTTGCTAGAGATCAGAAATGATGATTTTTTTTTTATACCAATAAAAGGTCCTAAGGCTGATCCATTTCCAACCAGCCATTCATCCCAAAACGTCATTTGGAATGAATCAAACAACCCTTTCTATGAAGCCCATTTGGACGTCACAAAACTGGCCATCCAACGGTCTCTTTTGGGCATTCTTTTCTGGATCATCCCACGGTCTAGATTATTCCAGAAATTGAGATTTTCCAAGGGTGCTAGATCATCAGAAAATGGTGTTTTAGGATGATCTAGGGATGGGGCCAGATTTGACTATAGTCCATAGAAAAAAGAAAAAAAATCGTAAAAATATAATTCATGTGTTAGGGGAATTGATCCCACCACCTTCGACTACACTAAGCCATTTACCATTGCAGCATTTCATCAAACACTTGGCAGTAAATCATATCCAACAAAGCAAGGACCCACATTTGCATAAATAGAGGGTGAATATACATGCTTAGAAGTCTCACCTGCAACTGTAAGACAGCCTTGTGAATCTTGTAAAATGCAACGCACCTTACCCACAACCCATCAATGAATGTAACAAAACAAAATCATCCAACAACATGAAGAAAGATTTCAAGAACCCAAAAGAGAAAAGAAGGGAAAAACAGATAAAAAGAGGTGTTTCCATGACTTAAAGGTCAATACCACAAGATTTACAAAAGGAAAAGACAAAAAATTCAGAAAACTTACAAGGAGACGAATCCATACCTTTGGGTGTTGGGATCGAAATCTTCCCACAAGAAGTCGGAAGAAGAAACACATCCCTGCCGCTGAATCTCTACCCGCTTTCGTCCAGCACCGCCTCTATTGCGACCCCTCATCAAAACCCACCTCAAAACTCACCTATCTCGACGCCCTAACACAACGCCCAACCATCATTGATGCCATCGCCATCACCATTGATGCCAGAAGTCAGGGACAGAGAGATCGAGGAAGCCATGCGAGAGGGAAACCGAGAAGGATTATCAGACCCGGGTGATTTTGATTTTTTTTCGAATTGGAAGGTCAGGAAAGAGGATAAGCTGAGGGTAAAGGGAGGGAAAAGGGGGGGTTTTCCGGGGCGAAATTTTCAAGCCCGCGAGAATAAAAAAAATCTCGCGGGCGGATTGGGTACTACTCAAACCTTAGATGGACGGTCCTGTTAGGGGCTCTATGGGGCCCACCGTGATGTATGTGGTTTATCCACACCGTCTATTCATTTTGAAAGCTAATTTTAGGCATGATCCCAAGAAGGAGGCAGATCAAAGGCCTAAGTGGACCACATGACATATCAATGGGATCTAGGAAGCTTTCAACAGTGGCTATCACTGTCCCCCACTATTTTCTGTGGTGGGGTCCACTTGAGCTTTGGATCTGCCTCATTCTTTGGCTCATGCCCTAAAATGATCTCTCCAAATGGATGGGCGGTATGGATGTAACACATACATCATGGTGGGGCCCACAAAACTTGGTGACGTCCAACTATGTGGGTGAGTCTCTTTCAGGCCTGATGAGTCTTCGGCCTCACCTGGGATGGTGTGGCCCTTGCTATAGGTCGTTTTAACATCATTTTAAGGTATTATGCTAAAATTATTCGGATGTAACCCTTAAGTGGGCCGCAACAAAAATGGATGAAATCTAAATAATTTTGACCATTTTTAGTGTAACTCACCGAAGAGTTGGATCTAAATAATTTTTGGCCTACCATCCTAAATTGATGTGAGGAACTAGCTAAATGGTGAGGATAAAACGCACAAATCACGGTGGACCCTGCAAGCGTAGACCAATATGCGGTCCACTTCAAATTTGGATCTACCTTGGCTGGATTTACCCTCGTTTCAATTTTTTCCACTTTTTTTTTTCAAAATATCAATTTGTTTCAGACTTCTCAATTTTTTTTTTTTCAAAATCTCATTTTTTATTTATAAAAATTTTCCAAATTTTTAAAATACAAATCTTAGTTTCTTTTTAAAATTTACAACTTTTTTTCAAAATCTATTTTTTTTTTCCAAATTTATCAATTTTATTCAAACTTCTCTTTTTTTTTAAATGCCAATTTTATTTTCACGATATCAATTTCTATCAAAATGTTGATATGTTTTCACAATTTTTCAAAAAAATTGTTATTTTGTCAGTTTCTTAGCTTTTTTTTTTTTTCAAAATCACAATTTACTTTTTAAACTTCCCAATTTTCGTTTTCAAAATGCTATTTCTTTTTCAAAATCTTATTGTTTTATCAAACTTCTCAATTAATCTTAATTTGTTTTTAAAAATTAATTTTTTTTCAAATTTATCAATTTTATTCAAACTTCTAAATTTTTTTCTTCATAATCTCACTTTCTTTTAAAATCTTGATTATTTTAAATCTCAGTTTTTTTTCAAATTCTCAATTTTTCTTGAACGTTGTTAATATTTTTTTTTTTCAAACTTCTTGATTTGTTTTTAAAATGTCAATTCTTTCAAAATCTTAGAAGTTTTTAAATCTCATTTTTTCTCAACATTGCTAATATATTTTTTTTCAAATGTTAATTTGTTTCAGACTTATCAATCTTTTTTTCAAAATATTATTATTTTTTTTTTTAAATCTCAATTCTTTTTAATCAAACTTCTTAATGTTTTTAAAAATGCAGATTCTAAATTTCTTTTCAAAATCTATATTTTTTTTTCAAACTTTTCAATTTTGTTAAAAATTCTAATTTTCTTTCACAATGTCAATTTCTTTCAAAATCGTAGTTTTATTTTAAATTTTAATTATTATTTTTTCCTAATCTTGATTTTTTTAATTTCAATTTAATTCCAATATTGTTAATTTTGTTTCAAACTTCTCATAATTTTTTCAAAGTCTAATTTTTTTCAAACTTATCAATTTTATTCTAACTTTCTAATTTTTTTCAAAATGCTAATTTTTTTTTTTTTTTACAATTCAATTTCTATCAAAATCACACTTTCTTTTAAATGTAAAAGAAAATCTAAATCTCAATTTTTCTCAAACATTATTTATTTCTTTTAAACTTCAAATTCTAAATCATAGCTTTTTTAAATCTCAATTTTTCTCAAACAATGTTAATTTTTTTAAACTTCTCAACGTTTTTTTTTAAATCATAATTTTTTCAACTTCTCAACTTTTTTTTTCAAAATGATAATATTTTTCAAATTTTCATTTTTTATATCAAACTCGTCAAGTTTTTTCAAAATACAAAATGTTAATTTCATTTTAAAAATAGTAATTTTTTTTAAACTTATCAATTTTATTTTTCAAAATGCCAATTTGTTTTTTCAGAATGTCAATTTCTTTCAAAATCTCAATTTTTTTTAATTTTATTTTTTTAGATCTTGATATTTTTTAAATCTTAAATTTTCTCAAACAGTGTTAATTTTTTTTAAACTTTTGAACTTTTTTCTTCAAAATCAACAATTTTTTTAAATGTCAAGTTTTTTAAATTTTTTTTTTTTTTTATATTTCATACTTCTCACGTTTTTCAAAATACAAAATCTTAATTTCTTTTAAATATTTCGATTTTTTGTAAACGTATCAATTTTATTCAAACTTCTCAATTTTTTTTTTGAAATGTAATTTTGTTTTCATAATGTCATTTTCTTTCAAAATAACAATTGTTTTTTTAAATTTCATTTTCTTTCAAAATCTAGCCATTTTTTAAATATCAATTTCAAAATCTAGCCATTTTTAAATATCAATTTTTCTCTTAATTTTTTTCTAAATGTCACAAATTTTTTAAACTTATCAATCTTCATTTTTAAAATGTTAATCATTTTTTCTCAAAATCTCATTTTTATTTATTAATGTTCTCAATTTTTCTCAACGAATCAATTTTATTAAAACTTCTTAATTTTTTCAAAATGTCAATTTCTTTCGTAGTCTCAATTTTTTTTTAAACATTGTTAATTTATTTTCAAGCTTCTTAATTTTTTCAAAATCACAAATTTGATTAAACTTTTCAATTTTCGTTTTGAAAATGTCAAATTTTTTCAAAATCTCATTTTTTATCCAGCTTTTCAAATTTTTTCAAAATAAAAAATTTCAATTTCTTCTTAAAATCGCAATTTTTTTTTAAAGAATCTAAGTTTTCAAACTTTTCAAAATTTTTTATAATGTTTTCTTCCATAATTTCGTTCTTTTGAAATTTCGATTTTTCTCTAAAAATCAGTTTCTTTTTTTACTTTCAATTTTCGTTGACAAATAATTAAATTTTTTCAAACTCAAGTTCCTTTAAAAATTACTTAAATTAAAATAGTACAATTTTGGATTTACGACGGACCATATCCGTCGCTATAATCAGGTAAGTCCGTCGATATTACCGTTCCGCCATCTGGCCAATGCGGACGGATCCGTCAGGAAAATTTAAAATTAACGACGAATTTGGTTCGACGTAAATTTTACGACGAATTTAGTCCGTCGTTAATATATCTTTTCCGTGTTATATTCCCTAAAAACCCACCCTTTTTACTGTCAGCAACAGTAATTGGGTAATTACGACGGATACAGTCCCCGTCGTAATATTAACGACGGACTATATTCGTTCGTTTAACGAAGCTTTTGATGCGACGAATTCAAGGCCGTCGTTAAATGAAGCATTTTGGTCGTTTTTTTTTTGCCATTTGGCGTAGTGTGTGGTCTTAAAGTGTAATTTATAAGTTTGTAGGGAACCTAAAAGTTTTTCTACTTTCATCATGTCTATCTCTACACTTTTCTATTGTGGTAACTTTGGAGCTAAATCTTTCAGGAAAGAACTTAAGTACTTTCCTACATACATGGCCTTCTGGGATTATCTCTCCTAAACCCCACATGGAGTTGCAAATATCTGACAATTTAGAGTAGAACTCCATAAGAGTTTCAAACTTTTTCATTTTAATGTTATCGAATTGTGTGATCAAAAGTTGAAGCCTCGATCATTTTATTGTGCTCTTGCCCTCGTTGGTAGTTTCTAATATGTCCCATGCCTCTTTGCTCATTTCACACGTACATATATATTTAAATTCATCGGGCGAAACGGCACAATAAATAACATTGAGACCTTTGGCATTGTAACTACAATAAGACCTTTCCATGTCACTCCATTTTTGATATTTCCTTAGGTGGAGTGACATTAATTCCATTTCTAACCATCGTTTCTACTAGAGCTTCCCATCCTTGATCAATCATATCCCAAACAAGTGGATCAAGGGATATAAAAAAGATACGCATCTGTTTTTTCTAATATGCATAATTTGAACCATCAAAATATGGTGGTTGGGTGATGGAACTTCCCTCTTGGGTAGACATCATTTTAAACGCTTTTTTTGGATTCAACTCTAGGCAATTATACCCTTCAAAAGCAACACACACTAAGCTCCAATTAAAAAATGGATTGTAGTTTTTTGCTCTATTAAAGTTATCCGCTCTGATACTAATTGAAATTGCATGGGATAGTTTAACATGAAACCAACATGCTATTCGTTGCGGAAGCTTCAGAGAGGAATTGAATAGGATCACTAAAAAATTATCGCCTAATTAAACAATTTATCAATTAAGCTACTAAGGCGAGTAACACTTAGGCTTCCAAGCCAAGTTGGTCCAATCACATAGACTACAATAGATGCAACATAAGAAGCAACTAGTATAAAGAGAGATAGCTACCATTATGTGTGTGTGCGCGCTATTCATTCATTCCTAGTATACATTTACTCATGTATTCACAATTCAACTAATTAAACACAAATGCATAATTAAGAAGAGATGCTCAAAGACAATAAAAAACACAATGATATATGGTGATTCGGTTTCCCTACTCCACTCCCGATGCATGCACTCTTCCCTCGAGTGTATTAGATTTTACTATCTCGAAGGTTTTAAATCAGGTTCATTTTTTACCTTTACAATTGGTTTTCCATAAGATCACCAAAAGCATCGGTCCTATACAAGAACTAGTTCCCTCAAAGACTTAGTTGGTTTTCTATCGGCTAATCAACAACCATTAGCGGTCTTAATCCAAAGCCCTATATATATTCCTGCCGAAAGCTCTCTCGAGATTGACAAGTATACACATATGTCCGGTGGTGATCCTATACAAAAATCACTTACCAAGGTTTTCAAGGCTAACCAACAACCTCGATCCTAATGTAAGGACCTATGTCTATTCGCACTGGAGGCTCCTCATAGAGACTAACACGTATGCACCCGTGTCCAGTGAATTTAATCATACATAAGAGCCTAGGTCCTACATAAGAACCTAATCGAGTTTGACAATCAAACTCTAATACTCGGTCCTACACAAGGAAGAGGTGTACATGGGCTCTACAAATGGCAACCTTACTTGTCGAATTTAAGCCCCGTTGATGAGCCTTGCTTGAATTGCTTCTTCATTCTCTCACGTGCTTAAATTAACTCATCGATGCTCCCCCGATCATTGATGCCAAGTGGTTTAGCTCCACAATCAAACACTTTGCATGCAATGCTCCATTGAAGTGACCAAGGTAATGTGAGTTAGTGAAATCTCTACAACCAAAGGATACGAGTTAGTTCTATATTGAGGGTTCACCTAAATGGGTTTTCTAAAATATTTAGATAAGAATATGCCTATAAGTTCAGTGCCTAAACTATAGAGAATGAAGGAGATCAAATTCATCTTTTAAAGGAGCTTAGGACGCTCTTTTATGTGATGAATCACAAGGAGATGACTTTAATCTCTTAGGATTAAAGCCTAAAATAATATGGAAGCATGAAGGCTTTTAATGCATTAAAAACCCATGCAAATGCCCAAAGCCTATATGCCCTTTATAAAGAAATAGCTTTATAATGGTAAAAAAAGGCAGAAAACGACTACTGTCGATCAATCAACTTGAGCCTTCAACCGGTCAACAGTCCTCTTCGATCGGTCAAACTTACCCTTCGACTTGTCGAGCCTGATTCAATTTTCAGGCAAAAATTCGTTAGACTTTTTTTAGATAGTTCAACTAGTCGAGGTCAACAAGTCGAGACAAATCGAGAATCTGCTTGATTGGTCAAAGACACCCAAATTTCTGCTGTTTTTGGCAGTTTGTTTTACAACAGCTTGGGTCCTCTAGAGCTTTACAAAATTTGATCTTAAGGAGTTTTAAGGCTGATAGATGACCAATGTAAAGGATTTTCTATTAAGGTACGGTCATCTAGAGGCTAAGTTGTTTAGATTCTAAGGTTACGGTCACAAAGGCACCTCTGATTTACCTGTTTCTTCACTCTATTGATGCTCCTTGTCTTCATGTGTCTTCAGTCTTTAGCTTTTAAAGGCTCAACCGACTTATTAACACAGACTCACCTCTGATTTACCTGTTTCTTCACTCATTGATGCTTTTTGTTTTCATGTGTCTTCGGTCTTTAACTTTTAAGGGCTCAATCGACTTATTAACACACAGACTCACGTGATTGATAAAAGGTGCACAAATTAGTGCACTAATAGTGTGTACTAAACATTTTAATAAAGGTAGACCCCCCCCCCCCATCCAAAAAAAAAAAAAAAAAGGTAGACTTAGGTCACTTTGACAATAAACATTTTTTAAGGAATTTTCCCATAAGATGCCTTTGTTTTGGCCTATGGACTGAAAAACTAATACTTTTAAATTATTTCTCCAAAATCGCCAATTCTTTTCAATGTTAGCTCTAAAGTCGCTCTTCTCGTTGTTAGTCTCTCATACGATCTGTCAAATACGATTTTAATAAATTATTTTCATATTAATTAAATTACATATCTCATTTTTTAAAGCAAAACTTTTACTAATGTCTTTAGAAACCCACAAAGTTAGGCGGGGTCTATTTTTGTGATGTAGTCCGCAAATTTGAACTGCACACCATTTTTGTCATCTCATTTTAGGGTGTGGGCCCAAAATCTAGCAGATCTAATGCATAGATGGATCCTTATGAACGCCTCCACATGGATGCAATTGCCCTCACTTCCTCTGCTTTCTCTGGTGTTCCGTTGTAGTTAGGGTGTAGGTATTAACTGATGTATAAAATGCATTTGACTTTGGAGTTACCAGTATTCAAATGAAGCTAGTATCTTCAATGGCTAGAAACCATATAATCACTTAAAGGTTGGGGAACGATTCCTCAACTCAAGTGACTCATGCGGTTGATTTGTGACTGTAGATTCCAAGAGGCTTTAATGACAGGAAACGAAGGGATTAGGTGCCATTTTCTTTCTGCCCACACCACGTGCGGTCTCTACTTTAAGAGGTTTTACAATTTTTAGAGGATTTAACAAAACTTCGATAATATTATATCTAACCTCACTTTATAGGATTTAAGATCCTGAGTAGGCAAAACTGAAAATTAGTACCTAACTTTACTACGTAGGGTTTAAGACCGGGGTAGGCAAGAAAAGAAATAAGTAGCACCTAGGATAGGCAAAAAGGAAATAAGCAACACCTAACCTTCATAGGGTTTAAGACCCCGGGTAGGGAATAAAGTGAGAGTGAGAAAGAGAGAGAGAGAGAGAGAGAGAGAGAGAGAGGATAGTGATCTAAAAAATTAACAAAAAATGAGTATGGTACTTCTAATGTTCTTGGGATGTGCGGTGGAATGCACATCAACTTGAGATATTAGAAAGAAAAGAGGAGACCAGGCACCCATTTCACAAAGACTTTCTTAATTTGATATCATCTCCTGAGTTGAGTAGAATTTTGACGCAGTCGAGAATCTCCGGATAATCTGAAACCTCGGGTATGTGCTACAGGTGCACCCTCCCTACCCCAAAACCCTACAAAACCCTCTACGATGCACTCTCTCGAACTCATAGCTTTTCTCTGCCTGTTGTTAACGGCCCGGGGTGCTAGTTGTGTGGTTTAAATAAAGCTAGACAGGCAGCCAGTGAAGGGCCTCCTATAAACTATAGGCTTACTTTTTCCTGTTGTCGGCCTTATTAGTCAGATAAAGTGGGCTCATGGGCAAAGGGTAGCTATATGGCTATAGGCTTACTTTTTCATCTTGTTGACTCAGTCAGCTAGGTAAAGAAAGCCTGTAGCAAAAGGCAACTCTTTTGGACATGTGGCCCTTGAAGTGCCTCCTGTTGATTTTGTCCTTCTCTACATGTTAGCTCCTACGTGCAGGGGTTTTCCGGGTTTTAGAGTTAGGATGAGTGACCGCAATCAGTTTTTCACTGGATTTGGTGTTGGTTGATCGGGTTTGGTGATTATCTTCGGGAGGTACTGGGGACCCTTTCAGCTTAACCCACTTGAATTTTCGATGTCTTTAGGGGAGTTAAATGTGATACAATCAAGCTGCGCCTGGTCGAAGTTTTCGAACAATCCGGACAATCGACTGATATTTGATTTTATCAAGTTGTAGGCCCACCGATCCGGTCTTTTGATCATTTTTGGGTTGTGTCGATGACTTTTTCTATCTGATCCATCTAGATTTTAAGGAGTAGATGGCTCCTTTTTTATTTTTCAAATAGCACTTTCATCCTGCCCCCTTAGCTCATCAAGTCCTTTCACTTTTACATTGTTCGTTCCATGTTGCCTCTCTCCTGAGGAGATGAAAAACTAATAAACAGCAAATTGTCTTTTGGGTTGGCCAAAGATGGTTTTCTCGGAGTGGTGCACGTTTGGAGTCTCTGAGAGGTCCAAATGGTTTGGTCAAGATCAGATTAGTCGGGCCTCCTATCTGCCAATCTGGTCCGTCAATTATTCCCAGGACTTGTCGAAAATGCATTTTGCCGTACTTGGCTAGTCTTTCAATGGTTCCCAAGTCTTCCCGAGGCATTTTTATTAAAGCATGGCTGAAAGTTGAATAGTAGTTTATTCTCATTTTGGGTAGAGTGTATACAGTCCCACGACAGGAAAAAGTGGGTTGGTGGCTTACCACCATTGAAACTATCATCTATGTTTTTTTTTTTTTTTTTTTTTTTTTTTTTTTTTTTTTTTTCAGTCATATAAACCATTGAAACAACATTCCCTACCATTTGGAAGATCATTCCTAGTGGATTGAACATGATGACCAAATTTTACACATGATCTAAAATTTCTATGGCCCCACAATGGTTTGAAGGGCTTGTGTTCAATATGCACTTTTACCTGCCATGTGGCCCACCTGAGCTTTGGATTTAGATCAATGTAGGCCCAAGCTCTAAATTCATACGAGGAAAATGGAATGCTCGAATTTTCACACACACAAAAAAAAAGAAAAAGTGGGCCCCACAATCACGACGACCATCTCCTAGTGGAATCTAACACGGAGTCAAAGATATGATAGATACGTTAGTCGTTATCATGCAACCCTTAACTTTGGTAAGATAGTCATCATAGTGGGCCGCATAGTCCCGGAAAGCACTGAGGTCGGTGGTTCCCCAAAACCACTTCCTAGAATACTATGTTCCTTTTCCGGGAAAGCTAATTGCCTACAACACCCCCTACCAGGGATATCCTGGAATGATTCTTTGGGGCCTACCTTGATGTTTGTATTTTATCTATGCCGTCCATCCGTTTTTCTAGCTCATTTTAGAGCGTGAGCCCAAAAATGAGGCACATCCAACACTCACGTGGACCACACCACAGTAACAAGTGGGGATTAAATGCCTACTATTGAAAACTTCTTGGGTGACCACGGATGTTTTGAATCAAGCTACCCTTCCTCGAGATATTTGTGATCTTATGAACAGGTTGGATGGCAAAGAAACATCACGGTGAGCCCTAGGAAGGTTTCAGCAGTGGGCTTCATTATTCCTACTGTTTCCTGTGGTGTGGTCCACTTGAGCTTTGGATCTGGCTCATTTTTTTGGTTCATGACCTACAATGAGCTGAAAAAAACGGATGGACGGCGTGGATAAGACACATACATCACTGTTGGGCCCCAAGATTCATGCCACCAGGGGTATCCTTTGTGGCTGCTGTAGTCTTCCATCCAGACCTTCGAATCCACTTCAGATGGTGTATGGCTAAAAAATCACATTGATCAGATTGCAGACACCCCACCCTAGATGCGGTAGTGGGTAAACTGTATCCATGGTACGGTCCCACGTAAACCGTTTCTAGGTGGCGGCACGTTAACATGACGGCACCCCCTCATGAATCCTACTTAATGACTTCGTGGGTTGCAACCAAGGCAATTATAGGACTAAAAGCATGCCCTAGCGATAGCCATCAGGCGAATCAGCCTAGATCGGTGCATACAAGCAATGGGGCAAGTGAGGGAGTACTGGCCCAAGTTCACCCAAGTGCACCATCCCCTCCATTCGACTGCGACGCACAGTCAACAACTGCCTATTTAAGTAGCTCCCGGGAGATGATCCAGGGATAGTTATCATTGTTTGAAAATCTAAAAAACTAGACTCAATGTTCAGTCAGCCACGTCCACTAATTGGGTGGACCCTACTTTTATCTTTCTATTTATCAATGGCTATACATTTTTTCTGTGGTATGGCCCACTTGATGAGTTGATGGGGATGATTTTTTTATTAGGTGGTCCTCATGGTTGGGCCAACCTATTGAAGGGTTGGATATTGCATTGACTTAAAAGGTTGGAAGTTATCTACTGGGTGGACATAAACTGATGTTCAACGGGTTGGATTTGAAACCTTCTTAATATAAAATTCGATCAAGATCTCTAAATACATTATCGTTTTTACCTAAGATGGGAAGAACTCATTTTCCAGCAGAATTCGATTTAACAAACAAGGTAGCAGATTGTGTCCTGCCCCCGTGACGGAATCCGTCGTAGAGCTCTGTAAGACCGACAATGATGTATGGGTTTTATCCATGCTGTTCATCCATTTTTCTAGATCATCCAAGACTCAAGTGGATTGTGGGGATTGAATGCCCACCATTAAAAAATTCTCCGGGGACACACAAGTTTTGGTTCAAGCTGAGATTTGGTTTGTGTGAGCTAATGAATAAGTTGAATTGCAAATAAACATCGCGGTGGGCCTTAGGAAGGTTCCAATGGTGGGCATCACAGAACCCTTACCTGGACCGATATCTGTTCCAGCAGGGCAATACACAATCCACTTCCATTTAAGACAGGGCCAGGATTTTGAATGTTCGGGCCATCATTTAGATTTTGCTTGGCCGAGCACCTAGTGGGGGCCAATGACAACCCTACTTACAACAGAATTATTTCAAAGTGAGTTCATCTCATTTTTTAATTAATGGTGTTGTGGGTAAAGAGCCGACCTGAAAGTACGAATTGAACTGGCTTGATAGAATCGAGCCGACCACTATAGACCCTGAACACGGGTCGGCTCCAACCGACCCGATAAGAACCGTCTCAGATAAGGCTCCAGGATTGACCTCGGGCTTACGACGAGCTGAATGACAATCCCGTGATCGTGGGGCCATGCCATGATATCAGGAGTAAGAATCGCTGGTCCCAATAAACCAGGACCAAGATCCCCACTTGCTACCGAAAAATCTTAAGATCTCGGAAGCTCGGTTAGCAACTCGCGAGGATCACGTCTCCCCAAAAAGGAAGATAGCTTTGCAACCTAAGTCTATAAATTGATGCGTCCTCCTCATTATCAAGGTACGAGACAAAAACTGATCTAAAGAGAAATGGTTAATCTTTCAAGATCAAACTAACTCAGGCATCGGAGGGCTAACGGCTGGACCCCAGCCACCTCCCTTTTTTTTCCTTTGTGCTTTACAGGGTCTAGAAAACCTTCAATCCAGATCCAGACCGCACATCTGCAGGAGATCAATTGCACCCATCCGTCCAGGTTGGAGGTCACCCCATCTCCTCTGTTGACCATCTTTCAGCATCAACAGATTGGCGCCATCTGTGGGAACGCGTTTACTTTTCCTGTAACCAGGAAGTCCGTGTTCTCACCCAATCGCTCAAGACGATCCTAACATTTTTCACCATGGCTGGAAAAAGAAAGTATAAAGGGAAGGCGCCCGCAATCGCCGGACCTTCAGACGATCAAATCTCCGAGAATGAGGGATCGTTCCCCGACACCCCTGCCATCCAGCTCGGTGGGAACTCTCCTCGCTTTACTCAGCAGGAGGGGCAACAGAGGCCTCGCAATCGAGGAATCAAGTTATCCCTTCTCGAAGAGCAAGTTGGAGGAGTTGCCTAAAGGCTAGGAGGTGTTGACGAACGATTCGGCTACGTGGACCAGAGGCTAGACGAAATTAAAGCTCTATTAACTGGTCTGGTCCGCCTGACAGCTTCAAATGGCAAAGACCATGAAGAGCCTCGACATACTAACCCCCTACCTCAACAATCCCAGCACTCTCATCAAACTTGGGCACCCCAACATTCTTGTCGGCCAACTCCGGTCGAAGAACATGAGGCCGTCAGCCAGTCAACCGGGACAAGGTTCCGGCCGGCCGCGGATTTGCCCGCAAACGACCTGCGCCATAAGCTGGAGGAAAAGAGGACGGCTCGTCTCGAGCATGAACGGACCGGTCACGAAGCCAGCGATCGGATGGACGACAATATAAGCCCACTGGAAGCCGAGTTGAAAGAACTCCGGGAATAAATGGGCGATATCCAAAGAGCACAGCGGGCCCGGGCACCTATTGTAGTAGATGCGCTAGTCGACTCATCTGAATCACAGTTCACCAACGAGGTTCGTGAAGAGCTCCTTCCCAAAGGGTTTAAAATTCCCCAGTTGAAGCAGTATTCGGGGATAGGAGATCCAGCAAAATACTTAGAAAATTTCAAAGTTCGAATGGAACTCCTCGGAGCTAGCGGACACATTATGTGCAAGGCTTTCCCGTTGTCATTAACGAGCTCAGCATGGACTTGATTTCGCAACTTAAAACCAAGGACAATCAGCTCGTTCTCCCAATTGAGCAGAGTCTTCGCTACTCAGTTCATCGGAAGCACATACCCAAGGAAACACTCAACTCATCTCGTTGCGGTCAAGCAAAAAGAGGACGAGTTATTAAAGGACTATCTCGCGCGCTTCAATTCCGAAGCCGTACAAGTCAAAAATCTCTCACAAGACGTACTGTTACACACTATGATTGGAGGGCTACGGGACCGAATATTCCTTTGGTCTGTTGGGGAGGAGCCACCTCAGTCCGTGGCCAAATTTTTGGATTGGGCAGCCAAGCACATCAACGCCGAAGAACTGGTTAACGCTCACCGGCCGACATCCAAGAATAAAGAACGTCAAGAAAGTAGCAGCTCGAAAAGACATAGGTTGGAGTGAAAGTCGCCAGCTCGGAACGGATCTACCCGAGGAACGAAATTACCAACACCGTGGTTCAAAAAGTACACACCGCTCAACAAAACCATTGAACAAGTGTACTTAGCAGAGAAAGGCAAACACACCTTCGAACGACCCGCGAAGATAAAAACTGACCCTGATAGAAGATCAAAGTCGAGGTACTGTCTGTATCATAAAGACCATGGTCACAACACTGTGGATTGCTTTGACTTAAAGCGACAGATAGAAACCCTCATCCAGCAGGGATTCCTGAAAGACTACATCGCTCAGCGTCAGGACAGTTGGAGGAACGAAGATCGAACTACAGACCTGACTGAAGAACTGAATAACAATCCTGTGGAAGAAATCCACATGATCTTCGGCGGGCCGACCACTAGAGATTCCGGGAACTCTCGCAAAAACTATGTACGACAAGGAAGAACGTCCCAACCGGGACTAGGACCATCGGTAAACATCACCAGCCGACCTTCAAAAGTCGCGAAAGTTACTCCGCAGGCAATAACGTTTACCGAAGATGACGCTAAAGGAATCGTGCACCCGCATGACGACTCCATTGTCATTTCGATGGTGGTCACCAACAAGAGACTCCACAGGATGATGGTCGACACAGGGAGCTCGGCTGACATCTTATATACCTCAGCTTTTGAAAGAATGAAGATCGATCATTCCAGATTAAAGCCAGTCAAAACAGCATTGACCAGATTCACAGGAGATAGCGTCATGCCTGAAGGGGAGATAACTCTGCCGGTCACAGCTGGAGAAGAACCCAACCAGAAAATGATTATGGTTGATTTTCTTGTGGTAAATACTCCCTCTGCCTATAACGCCATCGTCGGCCGCCCTACCTTACGAGCTCTCAAAGCCGCCGTCTCCATCTACCACCTAGCAATGAAGTTCAAAACTGACGAGGGGGTCGGCTTGGTCAGAGGAGACCAGTAGGAAGCCCGTCGTTGCTACAAACTTTCCCTATGAGGAAGAAATAGAGGCGTGATGTCGACCGTCTCTCACGCATCCTCCTTAGACCCGAGGGAAGATGAAAAGGAGCGAGGGTCACCAGCCGAGGAGTTGGTCGACATTCCCTTGTCTAGGACCGACCCGACCAGGGTCATTAAGATCGGGTTGTGTCTGAAGGACGATGTGCGAGAGAGCTTGACCACCTTCCTGAAGGAGCATGTGGATGTCTTTGCATGGTCCCATGAAGAGATGCCCGGAATCTGTCCGGAGGTAATGGTCCACCGGTTAAATGTCGACCCAGCCACTAAACCGGTCCTTCAAAAAAGGCGTTCTTTCAACACGGAAAGATACATGGTGATCGAAGAAGAAGTGCAGAAACTGTGCAAGGCAGGATTTGTCCAAGAGATATGTTATCCAGATTGGTTGGCAAATGTAGTCCTCGTCAAGAAGGCCAACGGAAAATGGAGGGTCTGTGTAGATTACACCGACCTGAACAAAGCCTGTCCTAAAGATAGCTTCCCGCTACCGAGGATAGATCAGCTCGTCGACACAACTGCTGTGCACGAGCTCCTCAACTTTATGGACGCTTACTCTGGGTACAACCAAATCCAGATGTATGCTCCCGATAGGCAAAAGACCGCGTTTATCACAGATCGGGGCCTCTACTGCTATAAGGTCATGCCCTTCGGACTCAAGAATCCTGGGGCCACCTATCAACGGCTGGTAAACAAGATGTTCGCGGATCAGCTTGGCAAGACTATGGAAGTATACGTGGACAATATGCTCGTCAAAAGCAGGCGGTCGGAAGACCATGTCAAAGACCTTTGCACTGCGTTCGAAATATTAAGGAAGTATCACATGAAGCTCAACCTTAGCAAATGCGCCTTTGGAGTAAGCTTGGGAAAATTCCTCGATTTCATGGTAAATCAGCGAGGAATTGAGGCCAATCCCGAAAAGATACAGGCCCTTCTCAACATGAGCTCACCTCGCATAGTGAAAGAAATTCAGCGCCTCACAAGGAGGATCGCAGCGCTCAACAGATTCGTCTCAAAAGCTATGGATCAATGTCTTCCCTTCTTCAAACAGTTGCGTAAATGTAAGGAGATGACCTGGACTTCAGAATGCGAGCAAGCCTTTGTCGAGCTGAAAGCCTACCTCGGCTCTCCATCCCTGCTGTCCAAACCAGCGCATAAAGAAGAACTACTTTTGTATTTAGCGGTTTCACCAGCGGCGGTCAATTCGGCACTAGTCCGAGATGACGAAGGAATGCAGAGACCCGTTTATTACATTAGCAAAGCTCTGCTCAACTCGGAAACATGATATCCTAAAATCGAAAAGATGGCTCTGGCGTTAATCACCTCGGCCCGAAAGTTGAGGCCATACTTTCAAGCACACTCGATAGCTGTACTGACCGATCAGCCACTACGACAGGTGCTGCAAAATCCCAAAACCTCGGGTCGTCTCGTCAAATGGGCTGTTGAGTTCGGCGAATTCGACATACAGTATTGACCTCGTGCGGCAATCAAAGGCCAAGCCGTGGCCGACTTCATCGTCGAGCTAACCGAACCCCACAAGGCTCAGTGTGACAGTGAACTTGACCAAAATCCTGAGAATAATAGCGCCACACTTGTCTGGATATTGCACGTCGATGGATCCTCCAATTCACAAGGTAGTGGAGCCGGCCTCGTCTTGTCCTCACCAGATGGGATCAAAATTCAATATGCACTCCGATTTGGATTCCAAGCTTCAAACAATGAGGCTGAGTATGAAGCCCTCTTGGCCGGTCTTCGCCTCGCCTCCGAAATAGGAATCCGATCCGTGAGAATATACAGCGACTCGCAACTAGTGGTCGGACAAGTAACTGCAGAATATCAAGCAAAAGGAGGGAGAATGTCCGCATATCTGGAGAAAACTCAAGAGCTACTGTCGCGCTTCGACCATTATGAAATCATTCGGATCCCGAGAGTTGAAAATTCGAATGCAGACTCCCTCGCGAAGCTAGCATCGTCAGCAGACGACGAGCTCTGTAGGACAGTTCCCATCGAGTTCCTCCCGCAACGAAGCATATCGTCAAACGAACTCGCTGAGGTTTATCCAATCTTGACAACCCCAAGTTGGAGGGATCCCATCATCCGGTTTATACAATCAGGCGAATTACCCGACGACCAAAAAGAAGCTCGGCGCATCCGCTATAGATCAGCTCAGTATGCATTGATCGATGGGGTTCTCTACAAGAAGGGGTTCTCTCTCATGTGTCTACGCTGCCTAGGACCTGAAGAAACCAATTACGTGCTACGTGAGATCCACTTTGGGTGCTGCGGAAATCATTCCTGGGCCCGAGCACTTGCGCAGAAAGTAATTCGGCAAGGGTATTATTGGCCCACCATTTAGCAAGACACCCGGGAGATCGTTAAAAGATGCAATAAATGCCAACGATTCACCCCAATTCCTCACCTGCCCCCCGAAGAGCTCACTCCCATGGCCGGACCATGGTCGTTCGCTCAATGGGGAGTCGATATCATTGGCCCTCTTCCGACGAGGAAAGGGCAGGTAAAGTACGCAATTGTCGCCGTCGACTACTTCACAAAGTGGGCGGAAGCAGAACCATTGGCTACCATCACAGAAAAGAAAACGACGAATTTCATTTGGAGGGCGATTGTGTGTCGTTTTGGGATCCCGAATAAAATAATCAAAGACAATGAGTGACAGTTCGACAACGAATGATTTCATAAATTCTGCAGAGGATTGGGCATTAAAAATGTGTATTCCTCTCCTCACCACCCACAAGCCAATGGTCAGGTCAAAGCAATCAATAAGATTATCAAAAACCATCTCAAGGCGAAGCTCGGAGAGAAAAATGGTACTTGGGCGGAGGAACTTCCCGAAGTGCTTTGGGCCTACCGAACCACAACTCGATCCGCTACCGAGGAAACACCCTTCTCCTTAGCTTTTGGAGCCGAGGCTGTTGTGCCAGTTGAGATCGGAATGCCTACAAGTAGGACAAGCCGGCATCGACCCGATCAAAATGAAGATCAGCGGCGGATGAACTTAGACCTACTCGACGAAGTAAGAGAAGCTTCTCAAGTACGAATGACAGCATATCAGCAAAGAGTTCAACGATACTACAACTCTCGAGTGAAAGAAAGACGGTTCCGAGCCGGTGACCTCGTCCTTAAAAAAGTGAATGTAAACGACAAAACCGGCGCGTTTAGCCCCAATGGGGAAGAACCATATAAGGTTATCAACTCGCGTCGTCTCGGCACCTATTAGCTCGAAAACATGGAGGGCAAACCCCTTCCCCATCCATGGAACCCTGATCATCTCAAAATCTATTATCCATAAACAACGGGCGATACCTAATACAAAGTATGTATTCCGAGACAGTGGTTTAATAAAATCCTTTCCAAGACGTTCTTTTAGTGTGACCTAATCTCGAGCATGAAATCATACGTTTAAACTTGCTGGGCCGCATGGGGCAACAGGTCAGCTCGATAACACAAAAATCCGGTCATTATACCAGAGTGAACACAGCCATAAGGCCGTACGTGCTCACGAACTGCTCCGAGCAACTAAGTCTGGAATTAAGGGGGGCCTAATCACGAAGGTTGCTAAAAGGAAGTTTCTGATTCATCCACACATAAAATGAAATGAACTCTACGAATGAGTTGTCAAAATCTGCCTCAGAAGGGCTTGTATTAAAACAAAATGTTTTGTACGTCTTTCAATATATATATATATATATATATATATATATATATATATATATATATATATATATATATATATATATATATATATAGGGAAAAGAGAAGTCTCTCTCATTCCTTGCCAGCCCCAGACGGGCCTGCCCCAGCGTCCCCAACCCGAGCGTCGTCCTGCTCCTCGTCCTCATCTACGGCCGTAAGGTCAAGAGTTGGGAAATGCTTAAGCACAAGACGCCTGCACTCCTGGAAGCCATCGTTATACAACTCCTCAGAAACCGCAGTCAGCTTCTCAAGCTCGGCTTTCAAACCATTGACCTCGGCCAAAGACTTCTGCTGGACCTCCTTTAAGAGCCTAGCTAAGTTCATCTTCTCCTCTTCAGCTGTCTTCAGAGCAGCTTCGAGAGATTCGGCCTTGTTTTGATCGGATTGGGCCTTGACTGCTGCCTCCCGCAGGGCCTCCTCTAGAGACTGGGCTTAATGCCTGAGATACTTCCAGCTCCGATTGTGCGACATTCAGCTTAGACTGAGTTGACTTCAGCTCGGACTGAGCATCCTTCAGAAGGAGAAAACATCTCTTCAGCTCAGCCTTCATAGCTTCGGTCTTCGTCTTCCAGGAGGAAGCAGCAACCAGAGTCTTCTGCATCTGGCGATTCCGCTCAGCCATTACCTGGCGGATCATGATCAGCAAAGCCGAATCCTGCGAAAGTGATGATCATAGTTAGCATGTAAGTCAAGAACACCATGGATACACAACAAAGAGAATGTTAAAATTACCCTGAGGCTGCTCTCTATCGCAACCCCGACCATCTGGTCTGGGTCGGAGGAGGCTATAGTGCTCAAGTCCTGTGGATACTATGGTTGACACGCATGTATGCGTTGACACCGTCGATCCAAGACGAGTACTGCTCTATTAATGAAGGCATCTCGACTTGGTCCTCCCGTTGCTCAGCACCCCCAGCAGGAGCAGCCAAAGAAGCCCGTAGATGAGGAGGACAAGACGTGCCGGCATCAGTAGCAGGCTGATCGGGGCCAACTTCAGCAGTTTGAGGAGTGTTGGAGGAGTTAGTTGGGGGCACAGGACGGTGGACTGCCGGCTCGGCTCACGAATCGGAACTATCCGGAACATTCACGATTGGAGCTTCGGCAGATGGAGGCTGGGCGGCTAACGGTTCGGCCCTGACCAAGGAAGAGTCCGAACTGAGGGGCTGCCCGGATTCGCACACAAAAGACTGAGGCAATCGTGGCGGTCTTTGTGCCTCGGTAGTGGCCACCCTTTTCCTGGAGGGCTCAGCGGAGCTCTGCCCGCGATCGAGGAATCGGGCTGGAATTTTGCGAGTCTTGGAGACCGCCGCCTTCGGAGCCATCCCTGTCCAAGAAAGAGGAAAAAGTGAGAAGGAGATGAGACAAAAAGAAGGAAAAATAAAGTTATTACTTCAGTCGACCGACCTGATTCGAGAATGGAATTGAGAGTAATCAACCGGCGAAAATCCCTCTCTTCGACGGAGAGAGCTCAGGCCTTGAGGATCTGCCTCTCTTGGGTAGCGGATAAAGCTACCCGGATGGTCGCCGAAACTGTACGAGCAGGCAAATATACGTCAGAGGATATATAAAAAAAAAAAAGAGGATGGAAGAGTTTTGGGAAATTTAGTTAGGTCGGAATTTCATCCGACCTGGTAAAGCAAAGTCAGCTCGGACTCGGAAGCTCAAGGGTCAAGGTTCGTCCGGCGTACACTCCCTACTGCCGAACGCGAAGAACCATTTCCTCTTCCAAGTTTTGGTGGAAGAAGGCAGGCATGTAATCAGCGAGCCGCCCTGACCCGGTAGGGAGGAAAAATAATAGAGCCCTTGGACGCCCAAGGACTTGAGAATATACATTGAGAAAAGCTCGTTTGAAGTTAACTCCTTATTTCCTAACCTCTGCCACAATATGTAGCACCCGACCATACACCTTCCGCGTTTGGTTGCAGTTGACTCGGAGAAAGGCTTAAGACGCTAAGGACTTCCCGCACAAAAGGATGTAAAGGCAATCTTAGCCCGGCCTCTAAGTGCATCAAGGAAACCACTACCTCCCCTGCCCTAGGTCGGCTCGGCCTATCAGCTCGGTCTGGAACCTTAAACTCTATGTAATCCGGGAGTTCGTATATCTCTCTCGCAGCGTCCAGCTCGTCCTGGGTAATTTGCGAGGCCATACAATCTAGCTCAAAGGGCTCCCTATGAGCTGTTGTGCTACCAGCGGCTGACCCAGGAAGTTCAGACTCCCCCTCTTCAGCGTCATCATCCGCCCTCACCCCAGAGTCCGATTCATCGGGATTCACCCCCTCGTGGCACAGAAGGGGCAAATCAGACTCACGGTCATCAAACCTTACTTTAAGGATCGCTTCAGAGCACGAAGTTTCTAGCTCCGACATTCCTGAATAATAAAAAAAAAGAGCAAAAAAAAAAGGTAATCCTTCGGAAAATAAGAAAGGGAGCGTACCAGAATGCTGGCACGCCAGTTGGAGGAGGAAAATCGAAGAAAGAAAAGAGGGAAGAAGAATGATAGCTCGGAAGCTTAGAGGAGCAGAGTACTAAAGAAAACGAGAAGAGGTTTTCAAAACCTGGCTAAGTCTGTGGTTATATACTCGGGGAAGAGCCTGGGTCCTAGTTAGGTCTCACCGCATTTAATATAAAAACGGCACGTGACGAATCCCTACTTGGTAATTCGAAAAGTAATGCCTGACAAGACACGTGGCGGTACCCCGTTCGATTAAATCATATTCCCGCTGTCTCGCCGTACAAAGGAATGATAACTCCTCGATATTTCAAACGATACATTTAATGCCACTTTCCTGCCCATCGAAGCGACGGCGTTACAGCTGCTAAGTAACAAAAAGTAGTCAAGTCGGCAGCAATTCCTTCTTATTTATCTTTTACCCCCGAGCCAGGCAAGCTATACTCGAGGGTAAGGGGGGCTTCTGTTGTGGGTAAAGAGCCGACCTGAAAGTACGAATTGAACTGGCTTGGTAGAATCGAGCCGACCACTACAGACCCTAAACACGGATCGGCTCCAACCGACCCGATAAGGACCGTCTCGAATAAGGCTCCAGAGATTGACCTCGGGCTTACGACGAGCTGAATGACAATCCCGTGATCGTGGGGCCATGCCATGATATCAGGAGTAAGAATCGCTGGTCCCAACAAATCAGGACCAAGATCCCCACTTGCTATCGGAAAATCCTAAGATCTCGGAAGCTCAGTTGGCGACTCACAAGGATCACGTCTCCCCAAAAAGGAAGATAGCTCTGCAACCTAAGTCTATAAATTGATGTGTCCTCCTCATTATCAAGGTACGAGACAAAAACTGATCTAAAGAGAAATGTTTAATCTTTCAAGATCAAACTAACCTAGGCATCGGAGGGCAAACGGCTGGACCCCAGCCACTCCCCTTTTTTTTCCTTTGTGCTTTACAGGGTCTAGAAAACCTTCAATTTAGATCCAGACTGCACACCTGCAGGAGATCAATTGCACCCATCTGTCCAGGTTGGAGGTCACCCCATCTCGTCTGTTGACCATCTTTTAGTGTCAACAAATGGTAATTATGCATTAGCGATCATATTTCATTTTGGTAGGATTAAAAATAATCTCGATAACCAAATCTCTAATACTTAATTATAATTAGCTAAAATGAGACGAACTCATTTTTCAGCATCAACCAAACAGGCCCCAAGTGTTTCAAAAACACTTCCAAACAGGAGGATTTAAAACTAGTATATCGATCCAAACAACTTCCAACAGGGCCGCCGGCTCTACAGTTGAGTTGTTTAGCGTAGTACGTACTCTCTGGAGGCATGACCTGTTATTGAAGAAGACAAAGAAGATGAAGAAGCAAACTTTCAAGCTTTGGAGCTGATCATTCAAAGAAAAAAATTCATTGTTATTGATTTGTGTAGTATTATTAGTTTTTATTATTATCACAATGCATCAAATCTCATCAAATATTTCCATATCAGAGGGGAGAATTATGGCACACATGCCAACTTGGCACACATAATGGGAACTGGCCACTCGAACATGCCGAGGGCCCGAAAACCAAATCTGCTCATCAAGTGACCATACTGTGTGCATTGAATACATAGAGCTTTCTCACCATCTTTCTTCTAACTCTCTATTTTGCTTGTAAATGTGCCACCCATTAGATGAGTGGACCACGTTGATTTTCAGGCAGAGTCATTTGTTCACAGTGGACCCCACCTGATGAATCGCCCAGACCCCGTATAGATATACGTATACCACATTTGAACATGCACCACGATCGCCTCTTCAATCTTTCAGCTTGCTGGCAGTTGCTGTCAAATAGATGGCGGATTGAGGGGCTCATGTAGGACTGCATTCACAGCACTAACCATTTCCTGCGGCGAAGTGAATCCATCATTCCTCAAGTAAAAAAGGTGCAATACCCTGCTCATCTTCCAAAACAAATCCTTGCAAGCTGTTGGAACAACACTCCCCTTTGTCTGCAGCACCAACCTCAGCAGTTCTCTCCTACTAATGTCGATGATAACCCTCATCTCTCTCACGGCGTCTTCCTCGGTGACAACACCATTGCTGTGTACCATGCGCAGCGACACACCATTCAGTTTCCCTTCACTGGCTTCTCTCTGTGACAAAATCAGAACAGTAACCCAAATAATAGTCATTACTAAAACAACCAATTGTGTTTACTAATGACAGTTTTAGTGGTTTGTAATCATATCAGCACTACGTTGTTATGTGACTCCCACTCCATAATGGGCTAGGAATAGGATATATATAAATCGGGCCGCAAACAGTCCTGGACACTATGGGTCAGGTATGGACTGAGCCATGAGGACCCGTGTACCCAGATGCTGCTTAGGGTACCAGAATAAGCGTCATTTAAATTCAAGCAAGGTTGTTTTGGTACAAGCTGTCCAGGGCAAACTTGTCCGGTGCAATAACAAGGATACCATATCTTTGCAAAAATGGTGAAATAACAATGGGAATAGATTATCCCTAGCCATGGCGTGCTGTAACGGCCATTATGTAAAGGTAACAGTGACAACCATTACACATTACGCCCCCCCCCCCCCTCCCAAAAGGCCATAATGGCTCCGTAATGGTCCATCATGGGGCCGATATAGGTTTTTCGGGTTTTCTTTTTCAATTATAGAGCCGATACAGGTTTTTTCGGAGATTTTTTTTCAACGAAACAGAAAAAGAGACCGTAATGGCCGTTACAAGGGCCATAATGGTTGTTACAACCTGTATCCTAAAGGTAACGATGGTGGCCATTATGGCCAACAATAACATTACCGAATACCTTGTCCCTAGCGTGTATGTGGGAAAACTATCTAGTGCACATGCATCACATGTGCGGGCATCCAAGTTCAAGTGCCCCACATGTGGGCATTTGCCACCATAAATCTTCAAGTGTCGAATATGTGCCAATGTACACAAGCACCATCAATGTCGCATATGCCTCCACCCATATTACACTCCCAAGTGCCACGATATATCTTTAATCCCTGCTCTGGGGTGGTTTATCCAAGAAAATGATCTAGACAGCTTGTGCCCACACAAGTTTGCTTGCATCCAAACGACCCCATAGTGTCAATGCCAATATGCATAGGGATACTACACTGATACTTGCAACATATAGTTTTATGTGGCATATACAGTCCTGCTCAGCAGCATACTACACTGATATAGTTTTATGTGGCATATAGTCTGTGAATGCAGAGGAATTTGCTCTATGTGGGTCCCATGGTTTGGTGTTCCAAACGATTGGTCTGATGGTCCCAGTGCAGATGAGGGTTGTGCCATAAACATTCCATGCGGGTAGATCCCAACCATTCTACATGATGTTCAGTTGTACAAGTGGGAACCTAACATTGATACTATCACTCCCAAGTCCCGATGTCAATGGCACATCCAACAAAATGTGTCCCAGATGGAAAATTCCTACTCCAATAGATGACCAACAAATGGACAGTTGGGACAAATAATCAATAGCTAGGATCTTCAATCTGGGGAAGTTTAGGTGCCTGGGCCATCCAAATTGACTCCCATCATATCAAAAGCTTATATTTTCGAACCATGGGCCCCACTAGTACAAATTATAACCAGAGGATAGGTACAAACTCTCAGCCAAGCAACGGTTCACATTCAACCAAAAGAAGGCCAAATCTTCTATTCTGGGGTTCCTGCGCCATCCATAGAGAGGCCCGTTGAATCAACGGGTTATACGATTGAACCATGGTCCAAGCACACCACTATTAAAATTTGGTGCTATAACGTAATGGGATGAATGAGAATTTCTACCTTGAAGCCTTGAAGGTCATTGAGAAGACGCCCACATGTGCTCATTAGCTTGTATAGATTATGGTACTCTGTATCTCCAATGACCTCCTCCGAAAGCTTTGGCCCAAC
This sequence comes from Liriodendron chinense, assembly GCA_003013855.2. Classification (NCBI taxonomy): domain Eukaryota; kingdom Viridiplantae; phylum Streptophyta; class Magnoliopsida; order Magnoliales; family Magnoliaceae; genus Liriodendron; species Liriodendron chinense. The sequence continues at coordinate 169,539 of PVNU02003199.1, forward strand.
AAGATAGAGAGCTGGAAGAACGATGGGCCCCAAAGCAAATGATACATACCCATTTGTCATATATTCATCCAAAGTGGGCAGCGATTTGTCAAGCAGCCACTCTGCCTCTCTCATCATAGACTTGAGCAAGGTCAGCCACTGTTGCAGAAAACACAGCACATGTCACCTCCAATCTAACAGAAAAATTAGGAGAAATTAGAGAAACGATCTTACTATCTCAATCAGGTGGTGTGTGATACAACGCCCTTGATATGCGAATGCCTTGGCTCCAATCTCATTGATTGTGTTGCGAAGTGCGAAAAATATGATCTCGACCTGTTCGGAGCAACAATCAGCTGCTGAATTCCCGTCCCACCTGACGGTCAGTTCACTACATTTATTTCAACTGGGAAGTGGGATCAAGAGGATCAGAGGAAATGGTGGTCACATTGAGGAATTACAGGGTGTTGAGCCAAAGCAAACATATGTACATGCAGGTCCCACAGTTCAATCCAAACTGTTGATCAGATGGGCTCCACCATGGCTAGGAGATGCCCAAAATCACATGCAGAAGATACTAGCCCTTTCCGGCTATTTTCCACAGCTGTGGACTACTGCTGTGTTTTTTTTTTCTTTTTTCTTTTTTCTGAGGCCTCTGTTTATAGTCAAAAGGCAAAAGTGTTAGAATCTTCTAATCCAGGAGGCTTTTGAGGCCTCCCTATTATCGGTGGGCCCATCACACCAATGGTCTTAATCACCAGGCCATGGGACCCACACGTACAGAAATTGTGCTTCAAAGTTCAAACTATGAGGTATTGTACAATGCTTGACCCAATAGTATGTACACTTTGCTTAGTTTTGTACTTTGTGTAGGTGGGGCCCATGGTTCAAAGATCCACTATTGACATGATAGGCCCCACCCAGGAGACACCATGCACCCAAAAAGAAAAAAAAGAAAGAAACAAACAAAAAACCAGATCAGAAGATCCTAATAGTTATATCTTTTGCCTTTTTTTTTATTGAATGTGTACATAAGCTGTGTGTCTTTCTTAACCATCTATATTTTATGGTCACCAATTAAAGGGCAGGATCTTCCCCATGGAGAGATTTTTGGTGCTCAGGCTGTCATATCAATAGTTTGGATCGCTGAACCAAGAAATCCACTTGTAGAAAATGAGAATCCAAGCAAACTGTACACAAGTCTCCAGTCTTACATTGCAAATTATATGTTTCCTGAGGGTCAACATTCCATTTTCCCTTGAACTAAATTGGAATTCAGAATAAAATGCCAGCGGGAGAGAGAGAGAGAAGAAAACATACCGCTCAACCAGTTTAATGAGGTTTACTAGTTCTTCTCTCGAACCACCAACATCATAGAAGTCATCAACAACAGTGGTAAGTATGCTATTTTTGGCCCAAGACATGCGAGCATCAGATAGTTCAGGAGAAAACAGGGTGGCGGCAACTGAGAAATAACAGTAGCTCTGCTTCTGCCTAGCAAATTTTAGCCGATCCAGTCTATTTTCTTTGACCCACCTGTTCACATGGAAAGATATCAGTATATACTAATACTAACATAGCACACAGTTGTACATAGGTGTGAGATCCAATCCATCCATCAATATCGTGGGGCCATTCTGATGGGTGATCGGATCTTGGACCTATCGTACGATGCTGGCACATGTGTGGCATGTACGTGAACTTTGTTGCACATGAGTGTGGACCTGGCAAAGCTCGTATTCTGAGAGGATATATACCTCAAATTGTAGTTGTATTCCTTCCATGTCCTAATTGAGAAGTAATGTAACAACAACTTGAGCATTATCCCACATTATAAATAAGAAAGGAGGTATTATAACATGAGCATTGTCTCTTTCACCATCTCTCCCAGCTATTTGGGTCCTCTTTATAAATCTCGCTTTGCCAAACATTCCTAAGTCTGTGTCCTCAGTAAGTACGCAAGCCTCCATGTCTTTTCCCACAAACTTGAGCCAAGACCTTTTAGGTCTTCCTATCATGACCTCCTTTCATAGCACATAGCTGAAACATCTCAATTGCCCAACACTTTATATAAGATAGCCAATCAAATAGTTGGGTCCCTACTCATGACTCAGTGGTAGACTGCGCATTTCAACACTGAAGTCATGGGTACAAGTACCCATGTGGTGTGTGTGGGTATGAGTGTGTGTGTGTGTAAAACGAAAAAACAAAAATCCAATCAAATAGCTATTTTATAAAATTGACCCTTTGCATATGCAGCAATCATAAAACACTCCAGGGGTAAATCTCCGCATCATCCACACATCACAGATTCTATTGCAAACATCCACGTCGGTCTCTCCATCCTATTGTATTATAGCACCAAGGTAATGAAATGTGTTGCTTTGAGAAGCTCATAACCATCAATTTTAGTCAAAGCCTCATCATTGTAACGATCCTCACTAAATTACTCCAAATACTCGTTTCACTAATTTCTAGACCTTTGACGGTAGAGCCTTCTTCCAAACATCCAATTTAGAATTCGCCCCCTGTTGCCAGATATTCTAAAATACTAGCTCGTCTATAACAAGTCGAGAAAGATAACGGCTTAATGCCAATGTTTGACGAAAAAGCCACAACCGAAAGGAGCTCATTAGTCTCAACCACAAGTAGTTCTCACTCTTGTTACAAAATCCTCATAAATGTCTTTAATGATGTCAATTGTTCTTCCAAGGACTCCTTTCCTCCCGAGCATTCGATGCATAACCTTCCTACATACTCTACCGTGTGCTTTCTCCAAATCTACAAAAACCATGTATAGGTTCTTCCTCTTCTTCTACTCTTTCCCATAAATTGTCCAAGTAAGAAGATATCCTCGATAACAATCACCTGGCATGAAGCCAAACTAATTCTCTTATATGATATGCAGGATTATGACTATTGCATAGCCACAATCAATGCCTCAAATCTCAAACCTTTAATAACAAATGAATATAGAAAATTTGAAAAAAAAAAAAAAAAAAGGGGACTTACAATCACAATTTTTTATCACAAGTTACATATTGGATACCATCAGTCCGTCCAATGACTATTTACTATTAGCATAAAACTAGCCAGACCTTGAGAAATCACTCAAATTGCTGAGAATCACTCCCGAGAACAATTAGAAAACAAGATGTTATCAGCATCAAAATATCACATGTTGGTTTTATATTCCATGCACACCCTGTCTTTGTAATTTTCACTCTCTAATCCTAGTCACTGCACTGCATAACTATGATAACTAGTATAGTGTCCTTTAATTAGTAATAGTACATGCTAAGTAATTCAATAAAAAATAAAACTTAATAAAAAATCATCAAAATAAGAATTCAAATCCTAATCATGACACATTCCTATATAGACCTAAACTCTTTATGTTTCGCCTTTATGTTTCTTTTATCTCTTGCAAAATGCTCGTGTTATGAGCCTCTTGGGAACTGGGATGATGCCCACATGGTGTAAGGATGCTGCCATTGCCAAACCTAAATCTTGGCTTTAGAGATATTTGCCCTCTTTTCTCTTCTTTTATCTTCCCTTTTTTTCCTTTCTTTTTCTTTTTTCTTTCTTCTTCCATCCTGGCTGAGATGGTCTGAAGTTGCATCATTACATACTTGTTTCCTGCCTTGGTCTTTGCTCTGCCAAACTCTCCAGGAGCTTCATAGTGAGACTCATAAGTTTGATTTCCCAATAATTTGTGCAACTTCATATGCATCTTTGGCCTTGTAAATAGTCATTACAAAGCTGGTATCCTTCAAGAAAAAAAGATTAAGACTAGTTGCTGGAGTAGTAGTCAATTTCACTTAATGCCTCTTTGGGCTTGTAAATAGTCATTACAAAGCTTCTCCTCCACTCACCTAGCTTTTTCTCTGTAAAATGTTGTTGAAAAGACTAGCTTTTTTAAAAAAAAAAAGAAAGAAAGAAAGAAAGAAAGAAAAGACTAGTTGCCGGAGTAGTAGCCAATTTCACTCATCATCTACGACACCTCACCTCTATCTAATACAAGGTTAGAAAGTTCATCCAATACAACTCAGTATTGTTCGAGTTGTATCGGTTTCAGTCCGAAACGAAACGAGACCCCACACTGATATGGGGATATACCAAGTCAGACCAAGCTGGGATGAGTCATATCAGTTTCAGTACCTAGGAGAGTCGCATTCCAAAACTGTTACTTAACTGCATGACCTGGGACAATCTGCCCCCCATTCTTTCTTTTCTTTTTCTATCCAACTAGAGCTACTTTTACTTCCCCAGCCCAAATTCTATGCTAATACCCACTCTGTCACAATACCTAGGGTCTTAGTCTCTACCTAGCCTATCCATGTTCTCGAATCTTAATTCAACCATCTCTAGAAGTAACCTCTCCACCTCTCGTTAGCCTTACTATCTTTCACCAAGATCCTCTTATTCTCAGTCTTAATGTATCTAATGTGGTTTATGTCTATACTTCTCCTCTTCCTCATTTCCTACTGTCTGCATGATCATTTCCTCTTCGTGAACTAAACTATTGCATTCAATTCAGAGAAATGCCCCAATGCTCTCGGAGCAATATAAGTTATAGAGCTCCTAGTTGCGTTGGGACATTTAGACAGTCCAATACATTGTCCAGACATTTCATTATATCCAAAGCTCATTTCATGGGCTCCATGCAAACATTATAACAATCTGACAAATATTAACCATTTGGCCGATGGACTTAAATATGGACATTCAAGCATGCTTACATAAAAACAGGTCCAATCAGCAATTTGATCCATCTATTTGTAAAGACCCACCATGGATGGCTTATGATTTTAAAGAATCACTTTTGTTTGGCAATCATAACCATCCCATCCACGACTTGGAAAATGGATGGCTAGAGAAAATGAGGACAAATCAAGGATGGATTAAATCATCTAATTAGTGCGATTTTTGCATGGTAGTCCAAAAATGTGCTCTGGAGTGAATAGACAGTTCGGATCGATCAATTGCAAGGTATCCCAAAACGGATACGTATCGGCCGATACGTATTGGAAACGGTCCAACCCGTTACGCGATACGGGGTCCGATACGGCCCGTATCCGTATCAGTAACGGTGGGCACCGTTACGCCCACCAATACCGCTACGGGACACCTTGATCAATTGGACAGTCCAAGCAAATGGATGCAACTAGGAGCACTGTAACCTATAGTGCCTTGAGAGGGCTCCAATTCAATATTTCATCCATGCTCACCCTTAATGATATACATATACCTTTGGAGATGTTCGAGTTCTTTACGTTGAATGGATTGACATAGGTTAAAATCTTCCACTGCAAGTTCTAAGATATCCTTGTTGTCGATATTGCAGGACCTGATACATGGTAATTCAAATCACAAGTTCAATGTATAATAAATATAGCAACCTAAGTATTCTTGTAGAGATTTAGATTTCCTTCTCCTCTTTCCAAACAGTTTAATGAAAACTTGCCTGTATGATGATTTCAAAATTTGAAAATCATATGCATTATAGTGTTCCATATTTCTCCTGTTGTATAGGCGGTCCAAATTGGCATAGGAGGGAAATTTTAGTTCGTACTCTACCTGAAAAGGGCCCATATAGAAACTTAGAATTTCCATGACTTTCCCAATCGAGTTGCTTCCTCTATAAAAATAACAACAACAACGAAAAAAAAAGTTCCAAATGAAATATTCAATGCTCAACCAAATTAAACCACCTGCCTTGTTTGGCCAACTTCAAATAGGTGGGCCCCTAATTCTATAATCTAGTCATCCATCTAGGAGGACCCATCCTGGAGCACTGATTTAAGTATTGGTACCGACGCATGTATCGCACGCCCTTGGGATATGGAAACATATCAGTATCGCATGGGAAATATCGCATGTTTCGCATAATGCATCGTTGCTTTTGGGAAACATTGAGAAATTGGCTGAATTTTTCAATGAAACTTCAAGAATGTTAACAAAGACATTATTACGCACTTAGGACAAAAAAGATCATAGAAAAGAAGTATACATAATAAGTTCCATTTGTATAGGGTCTTAAACTATGAACTATTTGACAGAAGTGATGCGACTATATTTAACTTAAACTAAATTTATCCTATAATGTACCAAATACTTGCACTAATGTTGTCTAACAATGTACGGTGCATTTGGTTAAAAAATTATATATTTTACTACTTTCAGGATTTTTAAAAATTAAATTAATTTTTGAAAATAAATAAATGAGTGTGGTTAATGTTAAGAACAACATACACTCATAAATATATAAATATTAGGCACAAATAACATCTGGTCAATCTTATTTTTTTAATTATTTTCTCAATATTTTTAATAAGAAATCTTTTTTTCAAAAATTCCAAAAAGTTCCGTCAATCTGTAGATCAGACTCCAAGCATTACAATGTGATTTTTCCACACTCTAATTGCAAATTAAATGGGTGAAATCAGAATAATTTTAGATTTTCTCCACATGAAAATCAAAGGTCAAAATCCAGATCGAGCATTCAAAACATACAAAATCATGGATTACTAACATCTCCATTGATTCCAAGCAATTTAAGCAAGAGAAAACAATTAAAATTAGCAAAAACTCACCGATTAAGTTTTCAATACCGCACGCTTTACGATGTCAATTTTCACACATAAATCCCCTTTTCTCTCCAAACAAATGAAAAGCAATTGCAAAAATCCCCTTACAAACAAGATCACAGCAAAAAATTTTAAAGTAATAATTTTTTATCAAAATTTTTATTTTTTTCTGCAAGGAATTGACACAACTGAGATAGAGTCAACACGAATCACACATATCAACGATACCAGGAAGTTTATAAGGGCGATATTTTACAAAATATTGTACTACACCAAGATTTGATACCTACCTCCCTGTTTCAGATCACTGAGGCGTGAAACCGATACTATCGGCCAACAGTAGCGATATGGATATTTAAATCACCGTCCTGGACAAGAAATGCTAAAAAATCCACCCTTATCGGAAAATGCTACCTACACAGTAGATCTTCTTAATTGTTGCTTGTAGACCATTGACTAAACTATCCATGTGGACCATTAATTGGACAACTATGATTATCCCATGGAGGAGATTTTTGAGACATTTTCCATTCCCACCTTATATCTAGATCACCAAAAGTGAACCCTGCCTAAACAGCTCTTATGCCGAATAGCATATGCCATTGCATGTGGTTGAGCATAATATGATACCTCATAATTTCATGATACGGAAACATAGAAATGAGAATAAATAGCACAGAAACAATTACCTCTTCGGTACTAATATCCTGATGGAATCCGTCTATATGCATTACGCCCTTGGATAATTCTTGTTTCAGGAATTGACTTGACCATGAATGTAGTTTCTCCAAGACCAGTTCATTTGGGAATGTCATAATTTGTGAAGCCTTATATAACTCTAGAACCGTACCCGTATTCTTTACATGTCCTCCAGTCGAATTAGAGAACGCATCTTCTTCAGCAAATTGAATTAATGCATCTAAAGCACATATTACATTGACTTAACAAACATTCATAACATGTCCAGGAAGTCAAAAGTTAATAATTATTTAATCGAATACCTGAAGAAACATCATATCCATTCATACGTAAAAGCCGAAATGCCATTGCGCAAGTGGAGATGTCTAAATATATCTCTTCATCACTCCGTAGCCAACATCTGTATGGTGACCAATGTTATATTTTTATAGGTTGGCAAATTGAAAGCAAGATACAGATCTAAGCTTCAACTATTACCTGTATGTTTCATCCAACACATTTTTTATTTCATTCCTAAAATGTCGAGTGACTCCTAGCCTTTCAAGATTGTCAACCATACGAAGACGGGTATATATATCTAGAGGATAAGCAGTGGGAACTGAAACAGACAACAACATTACCCTCAAACATCATTAGAAGATTGGGGTGCACTATTTTGTGTATTCACCACTGTATATTGAACAGAACAGTGTCAACCTGTGCATTGCAGTCATGGAATGCATGTAATCCATACCATCCAAAATGTGAGATGATCTTAACCATCTAATTTCGCATCTTAAATTTGGAGGCCAAACATTTTCTTGTGAATAATCCTTTTGATGGCGCCAATGACATGATTAAAATTGTCTTATCAGCAAGAGTTTCATGCTACTCCCCAATCCCCATACACTAGAGGACCTGCAATTAGATGGTCTAGATCAACTTACACATATGTCACATGTACAGTTGATGGCCACGCCATAGTCAACCCCTAGAAGATCACATGCACCAAATTTTGAAGTTACAAAAATGCAAGAAGAAAATGGTTTGGGAGGTTACCTGCATTGCCAAACATGTTTAAGAGCGACTGCAAGTATTCAATGCATTTAGCATCCTGAAGGTGGGTTAAAGCAGCTGCAGTGGTGGATGGCGAATTAAACAAAGACCCGTTCTTTCTTTGATATTTCATGATATCTTCCCAATTTTGTGATTTACCAAACCCTTCTGCAACATATGCCAGATAAGCTTTCCTTCCTTCAGAGTTAGTTCCATGGACTCTAAACGCATGTACAAAGAAAACAGTGCATATGTTAGCAACTGCAAAGAATGAGGTTATGAGAATCCAATTAAATGAAAGAGAAACGCTTATTAGAGACAACAATACCACAATAAAAGATTTTAGAATTAGAATGGATATGACCAGGATGGGATGAGCCCTTGGGAGTTGACTCTTTCTGACAAGGCTGTGAAAATTCATGAGCTGTCCATATTGGCCAAGTCTAACGAGAATCGCGTATATCAAGGGTGTGTTTGGATTGAGTGAAAACGAAGCAAGGGTAAGTAAAACATAGTTGATGACATAAGCAAGTGTAAAGTTGACATGAGCACGGAGGAAAGCAAATACCTTACACCTGTTTGTTTTGCTTGAGAAACTATGAAGGAAAGCATTTGTTGAGGAAATGAAATCGAATTCCTTCTTTTTTTGTTTCTCAAACAAAGGAAATGTCACATCAAAGGCAAACTGTTTGCTTTCGTTAGTTTCCCTCCATTTTCACTCAATCCAAACAGGTCCTGAAGTCTTGGATCAACTTGTCCAAGTCAGTTGATTTTGGCAATACAGCTTGGATTGAAAATCGACCAAGTCGCTGGACTGGGATTTTAAGTCATGAATTTCACACGGTTAAGAGAAAGAATATCCCACAAGTATCTGGCATCATCAATAGTGATCAAGGTTGGTAACTCGTGACTTGGACTCGACTTGGTCGACCAATAAAATTTGACCCGAGCAAGTCAACGCAGTGACTCAGATGAGTCGTGTTTGTTAGAATTGGAGAGTGATCCATACCATTGACATGATGACTAGTGTCATCCATGCCATTGATATGAGGGGTCCTCATGATGGCCCAGTGCAAAATAGTGGTGACTCTTCCACCCTACACATGGGATAGTTTTATGACAAGACGAAATGGCGTCATCCATACCATTAATACCAATTTAAAATGGAGGTGACTCTTACACCTTACACATGCAATGGTTTTATGACAAATCAAACCTTCCACATCACCACCCATTTGTAGAAAGGGTCGGGAGAGAATCATAAGTTCCATCTCTTGAAATGGGACGAAGTCTGTAAACCAATGGATAAGGGGGGTGTGGGGTTTAGGAAACTAGAGGAGATGAATCTAGCGCTGCTAGGGAAATGGGTTTGGAGGTTCGGGGAGGAGAGGGAAGCTAAGTGGAGGGAGGTAATAGCAAGAAAGTACGGGATTGAGGAAGGGGGATGGTGGACTAAGGCATCCTCTCTATATCGATCTTAATATTTGTGGAAATCGGTGGCGTCCATGAAAGAGGGATTTTGGAAGGGTATAGGTTTTACTTTGGGGGATGGTAATAGAATAAAATTTTGAGAGGATAGATGGGTTGGAGATGCAAAGCTGAGGGATAGGTTTCCATCTTTACACTGGTTAGCAAGGGAAGAGGAGGTGAAAGTGAGCAATTATTTTGCAGTCAAGGGTAAGGAAGTTATTTGTGCTCCTATTTTTAGAAGAAATCTTGGCATTGAGGAGATTGAAGAATTGGTACAATTACTTCAACTTTTAGGAAAGATTTCCCCAGTGTTATCAAATTCGGATTCCATAAAGTGGTTAAAAGATAAGTCTGGTTCTTTCTCAGTTAGATCTCTCTACCGGCTTCTAACTGAAAATGAGGGAAGCAAAGGGGTTTACGCAACGACCTCTCTTTGGCGTTATGAAGCTCCTTTAAAGGTGGCGGCTTTTGGTTGGTTATTTGGGAGGAATAAAGTGCTTACTATCGACAATTTATGCAAAAGGAAGATGGTTCTTCGAAACATATGTTTGATGTGCTTCAAAGATGCAGAAACGTTAGAGCTGGACACGAACTGAGTTTAACCGTTTGGATCGACTCGGTAAAACCCTGTTCGAACAGAAAGTCTTATTGTTCGAACTTTGTTCATGTGTGTTCAAAAAAAAATTCAATTCAATTTCAAACACAGTCATGTTCGACTCGACTCGAACTTGAACTCGACTCGTTCGTTCGACTCGATTATATATATATATATATATATATATATATATATATATATATATATATATATATATATAGAGAGAGAGAGAGAGAGAGAGAGAGAGAGAGAGAAGGGTGGATGACAAATAACGTGACTGTGAGCCCAGGAAGGTTTCAATGGTGGACATCATTTTCCACACTGTTTCCGGTGGTGTGGTCCATTTGAATTTTGTATCTGCCTCATTTCTTATTTAATGCCTCAAATAAGATATACAAATGAATGGACGGAGTGGATAAAACAAATACATCATGGTGGGACACACAGAACGAAAAAATCGATATTTACTATTCGGTAGTAGAAAAAATATTTTCAAACGAAAAAAGTGAAATTGTTCGAACTTGTTCGAACTCATAAAAATTATTCGAAATCCATATGTTCGAACATGTTCGAACATGATTAGGCTAGACCAAATTGAGTTCGAACAGAGCCATCCTGTTCGAATGTTTGTTCGAACATTTTCGAACACACCCACTTAAGCAGCCAAACAATCCGATCTGGTCCATGTTCGACTCGGATCGGATAGTTGTCCACCTCTAGGAATCATGGATCACTTGTTTATTCATTGCTCTTTTGCAAGGGAGGTGTGGGGACATCTACTTCAATTGTTCAGGGTTCTATGGGTCTTTACCAAATCGGTAAGATGAATTCTTTCTATCTTGGCATAGTGGGGGGGGGGGGGGGGGGGGGGGTGGGTGGCGCTAGGGAAAGTTGGGAAAAGGATGTGGAGATTAAACTTGTTAGCGATTCTATGGGCTTTATGGTAAGAAAGAAATGAGCGATGCTTCAGGGATAAAAAGAGAGGAGTAATAGAAGTCTTTAGAAGAGCAATTAATTCTCAATGTAAAGGAGTTGGCAGAAGCGTAGAATGCTTAGCTCTCTGGCTAGTTTATCTGGGTGGTCGTTTTAGTCATTGCAGTTGTATTTTGTACATTTGTATATCTTGGCTTCGGCCTCTTCTAAAATATCATCATAGTTTCAAAAAAAAAAAAAAAATTGTAGATAGAGCATAGCCCAAACAAGCTGCAGATGAGAGCAACCATATGATTTTCCCTTGGAATTTGGATCAATCAATGTTTTGCATTTAATTGTCAACTTGATAACCATCAATTGGATGGTTATGATTGCTTGATTAGTGTGATTTTAGAAACTTGCTCCATCAAAAAGTGGATAGGGTAAATGAGTGCCAACATGCAAGGATAAGTCACCACCCCATTCTCAAAATGGTGCCGAACCATCATAAGCGTCTACTATTAGAGAGTTAGTTCATACTCTGGGGAGATTGCATAGTTGATATGCAGGTACTCAGAAATTGTATAGATGGCATACACTAACTCAAATTAAACCGTTCGAAATGTAGGACCAACTATAGATGGCCCCATCATCATCATCATCGCCTTGTCCTAATTAATTGGGGTTGTTTACATGAATCATGTTCCACCATTCCACTCTACCGAGGGTCATGCCTTCAATTAGACCATAGGCATCAAGTCTTTTCTTACCACCTTAATCCACGTCCTTTTGGGCCTTCTCCTTGCACTTTTAGAGCCTTCAACTTGTACGGGCACATTTCATTTCTCAAAAAGTGCAAGGAGGCCCAAAAGGACATTATAGTGCTTCTCACCCTTACTGACTTCAGTAATGCCTTACACCATCAAAATTCTGCAAACCTGCCTTATCCATGCATCCAAATTGCCCCAATCCCTCTACCATTCAGTGGCATCCACTCTTGACCATAATCCCATGTCAGTCTAAGAGGTGGACCAAAAGATTTCATCCATCAAATGTCCATCAAGACAATAAAATCAATTTTGATGGTTAAAACAAAAGATCAACTATTAAAACCTACGATTAAACATTTAAACCTCTTAAGTACCGAGCCTAACTAGAAAACCACTTGATCAAAGGTCCAATCACTAAGATCTAAGCTACTAGTAAATCCTTCGGGTCAACCAATGCATCCTTTATGCATGCATGACGTACCAAACTACACCCGTATGTCAGCCACTAAAATAACCTCGCAAGGTCAAGCAAAGCAAAGCACTAAGAGCTAGTACTCATCATACGACCTCATGTTTTAAGGACTAGTCAAAGCTAGTATATGATCAAGTCAATTCGATCCAGGAATGATGGTCTCCCAAACTAGAGATTTGATGCGGTCCTCCGATGTATGTGCTCAGCTAGCCCTAATCACAAGAATTTGTATGCCATGAACGCTCACACTCCTATCTAGAGTAGCTATCCCTATGGTGGAGACATTCCATCCCAACTTGCTGCTAGTTCCGTCACACAGGATGACCAAATAACCTTTCATGGATTGCCCAATACCACTACTATGGCATGAAATTTAGGGTATTGAGATCAACAAAATACAATTCTCTGTTGGTCAATGAACATTGTCCAAATTCACCTTCTGCTAGGACAACCGGAGGAATCCTCCCCTGTAGCCTGTAAAATCATAGCCAATAAAAGTTTTCCACACATTGATTATGGCATCCACGGTGTAAACCAAACATTTGGCCACAAATATACATGATCATAGCCATAATTATTAGCTTTCCAGGGCACACAGGGCACACAATCCCAATAATTCAAGTATGCGCAATATTTATTCAATGCATGTCACCTTTCATTAAGAGTCACCTAAGCCCCGCCCCCCCCCCCCCCCCCCCCCCCCCCCCAAAAGCAAATGAGTCAGCCCAAGTCGACAAGTCACTTAAGCATGATCTGAACCTAGTTGGATCCCACAGCAGTACATAGGAGCTCTATTATACCTTTGGGAGGCGTAAACTATCTTCGAAGTGATAGTATAACTGACCTCTGAACTGAAATTCTTCAAGTGGGTCATCACTTCATTATAGAAACTAACAGTAAAGGCAATCATAATTTGGTCATTGACTCATTCACTTAATATGGGTATGTTTGGAATTTTCAAATTAGCATGCAAGTGAGATATAATCAAAACCTTCTTGTCCATATCTCACTTGTGAGTTGGGGGAAGAAAAGTGGGAATTGGAAGCCTGCTTCATGTGGATTCCATTCTCCGCATTGCCACACACACACAAGTGACACCTTGTTGACTCGGAGGTCCACCAACCATTATTTGGCATTAACCCTAATCCTACCTGAACTAATTGTAATTCAATTTGCAAACCCTTTCCAATTCCATGAGTCACTAAGAAGATTTCTTATTGTGAATTTGAATGGAAGACGTAGAATCTTACAAATTTCTGAAATCCTACATGGTAGTTTGCAGTCACATCCAAGGCAACAACAGTATTTCAGAATTCATCTATTAAAAGAGTCCATGTATAGGGAAATTGAAAATCCATCTAATCTCAACCCACTATTCCAGTGTAAATCAAATGTCGTTCTTATCGAGATGTTCTCCTATCAAGAGTTGAGATGAAAGGTCTAGAATTTCACCAATTTGTGGAGTTCCACATGTAGGGTTGCAAACAGACCAGGGCTGGGTTGGTTCAAGCTAGATTCTTAACTCGTCGAGCCGGGCCTATTCCAAATGTTGATTCTTTTCCTGCTCAAACCCAATCCATTTGCCACCCTACCTACATGGTAACTTGCACCCACAGTTAGTCCTAGGATTCCAAGATGACAACAACATTCCATTTTCCATCTATTATATGAATCCCTGGATAGGGAAAATTGAAATTCGACCTGAGCTCAACCCAATGTTCCAATTTAAACCAAATGTGGTGTTATTAGAAAATCTATGCATGTCCTTTGGAGGAAATGCATGCGATGGATCTGCGAATTCAAAAGCATAGAAGTTAAGAACAAAAAGTTCTAAGAACTGTGAAAGAATACATGTAGATCAAAGTAAATTACAGGACTATCCTCAAAAGTGATGCATAAACAAATATGCAGCTGCTGCTGCCCAGCTTAACAAGTTTGGCAATGTTATGCATATGGAAGAAACAAAAACACCACTATTACTTTGTGGTCCACAACTCTATCGCATTCCAAAGTACACTAGTACCTATGATGATCCCCTATAGTTACAATCGAAGGTCCAAGTTCCATCCAAATTTTTGCAATCCTAGATGGTTGCTTGCACTCTCATCATCCCAAGAATCACACTGTGAGAGTCTTGAATGTTGAAATTTTAATAGATGATCCAAATCAAATCTAAGATTTACTATACACTTGTCTGTACAGGTGGTGGCACTGGCACAATGGGCCTACTTGGGTTTGAAATGCATGAACATGTCCTTTTCAAAATTAAACGAAAAACTTCGATGGTGACGAAGACGGTCAGCATGAGTGACAAGTAGGCAGGGTTGCAACACGAACAGATAGTTGCAACAACAAATCCAAATTCAGATGTTAATGAATGGCAATTCAGTTGTCAAGGACAGGTGTGTAGAAACAGGTTTATAGGTAGCAGCTAGCTACTACTTTACTTCCATAGGGTACGAGTGCACAATGGTTCAGGTGCGCAAGCACAAGGGTTTGGTTTCTCAGATCTGGTGCTCCAACGACAACTGGATATCATATCAGTATATAGATGCCAGCAATTGCAAATTCAGGTGTGCATATTAATGTGAGTGCATATCGGTTCGGATTTGCAAATCTGGTGAGCTAACGAAAAACCAGACACCAAATCCAATGAAAATTGGGCGACGGAGAGGAGAGCAGTGACAACGGAGATGTTGGCGGGTTTAAATACCGGGGGCAGTGAGTCAGCCATGGTGATTACCAGAGTCCACAGTGGGTTCACGAGAAAATGACTGGAGCAGCAGGTGATACCGGATCTGACAAAGATGGCTTCAGGACTGAGGCCAGGCGGGTGGAATCACAGAAAGTCTGTGGTGCAGGCTCGTGATGAGTGGAGAACGTTTGGATGGCAACAAACGGTTGTGGTCGGGGAATGAACATGGTAGATCAAAATCG
>PVNU02003200.1:0-83657 GCA_003013855.2 Liriodendron chinense
GACTCCGGCCGGTAGCTACATTGCCCAAGTAGAATGCGTGGTGTGCCACACACCTGACACCCCAACCTCTATGGTGTGTTGACTTGTCAAATTTCTGTGAGCCCCACTATGATGTATGTGTTATACCCACACTGTCCATTCATTTTCCAGAATCATTTTAGGGCATGATCCAAAAAATAGGGTTTGACAACCTTGGGTGGATCACACCATGGAAAGAAGGGGAAATGGACTCCCCCCTTGAAGCCTTCATAAGTCCCACCATGATGTTTATTTGCCATCTAACCTGTTCATAAGGTCACACATATTGGGCAAAGGGAAACAAAAAGATTAGCTTCATCCAAAATTTTGTGGCCCTCTAGAAGTCTTCAATGGTAGAAATTCTATCCCTCCATTATTTTTTGTGCTGTGGTCCAATTGAGGTTCGGATGCCCCAAAATAATCTCACAAAATGGATGGACGGTGTGGATATAACACATACATCTTGGTAGGCCCACATAATTTTGCCACATCAACACACCACCAAGGTGGGTGATACGTGGGCCTGTTTGGTGGACCATCATAATGACTACTTCTAATATCCATTTTGGATTCGTGGGAAATAGGGAGGTAATTCCCCCTTGGAAATTGAAATTATGTTGGATGGGATGGGGTGGGATTGCATCCTTCGTCCACCATGAAGTATCTGTTCATCCATTCTGTCCATTCCATTTCTAAGATTTGGCCAACCACATGAGACCAAGAATGAGTAGGTCCACCGGTCAAGTCGACCACACCAAATACTGAGCTCACGTTGGATTAAATGCACCGAGCATTAAAGGCAAGTTGCATTAAATGCAAGAGTCATTTCTGGTGTGGTCGATCTAAACGTTTGACCTGCCTCATTCTTGATCTTATATGATCGGCATGATCTTAGAAACAGAATGGAAGAAGTGAATAAATAGATACATCACGGTGGGCCCCTCCACAGCTTGGTATGGATGCATACTGAGGAAGGACGCAATCTGACTCCGGATGGGATTGCCTTTTAAAAATTTATGAGCCCCACCGTAATGTCTGCTTCTGATCCACACGTCTACTGGAACGTTTTACTAACTTATTTAAGGGCATAAACCCAAAAATAGGAAGATTGTACGCTTAAGCGGATCACACCACAGGAAAGTAGAACAGGACTTACAGTGATGTGTATTGGCCATCCAAAACTTTTGTTGCCCCAGAAAGTCAATGATGAGCTAAAAACATAAATAATAGGTTGATCCAAAACTTTTGTTACCCATAAAGTAAAGTTTGCAACCGTATGTGCTCTAATCCTGTCGGGTGGTCCACATGCCTTTTGTATTTATCTCTTTTTGGGCTCGTGCTCTAAAATGAATTAATAAAATGAATGGATGCGGATCATGCACATGTTAAAATGGGCCCACAAATTTTACATGTCTTAATGTTCTCTTCCCCAACTTTAGTGTACTTGTTAACATCATCTGGCAGCTTATATAAATTTACAATGGCATATAGAGCTGTACACGAGTTGAGTCAGTCGAGCATGACTTTGCTTGGTGCTTAACTCAGACCACCCTACCCCTGCTCGTTACTCAACTCGACTCGACCAAGCATGGCTCTGCTCGATTAGCAAACCGAGCGAGTTCGAGCTGAGTCCGAATTTTCGAGCAGAGTCTAAGTCTGAGTCGGTCATCCCAAAAACTAAAATGGGAGGGGTGTTGGAATTGGAGTTAGGAAAACTATTTGGACTAAATGAAATTAAAATAAGAAAAGAGAAGACTTATCGATTTGAAGAAGTCCAGGCGTTATTTGAAATCACTCGGCTTGAAATCGAATTTGCCCTCCTTGGACCGCGTCCCAAGTGCAACAGGATTTTCTGGGCAATCGACCTCCAGGATACAACGACTATCACCCGGTCCCAGTGGTGCACTCACTGTACACGGGCTCGAACCATTTGTAGTCTTAACCCGAAAGACAAGACACTTAAATAATTTTTAAAGTAATTTTCATATTTTAAAAGTAGATAAAGAAAGTCTATTTATAGACTTTGAGTGGACACCCTTAAGGGTGTAGAGACACCCTTTCATAAAGGGTTGTGACAATTGGTTTTAAACCCAATTGGTGTGTCCCTTCGGATTGAAAAAACACAACCTTTCAAAACAAAAAGTAAAGGGATGCAACCCTTCAGACTTACATGGAAAGACACATCCGCCCATGCACGCTTACATGCACTCGTAGCCATGGACATGGCCCAGCTCGGCGGAAAAGTTTGAAACACTAATTTATTTTTAAATTTACTTAAAAATACAACAATCCCCTACATGTTTCAAAATTTAAGACAATTCGGGTTAAGATAGAAGAGTTGTGTAATAGTGTCGATGTCTATCCGACTTTAATCGACATTTAGAGTAAGCAAGACAGGTTTACAGGAATCAGGTGACTATCAGTCTTTAACCTGACCCTTGAAGCGTAAACAGCTATACATGCCACTCACACAACTTTTCTGCTACAACTGGTTCTACGGTTTGGTGCCTTTTGGCCATGCACCTTTACCTGGATATTCATGAGTGCTCTAGAGAAACGGCCTATATATTCTCATAGGAAGCGGCCACACTTCCACACTCATATAGGTGAATTCCATCCAAGTGTACGCAGCAACTGGATACACACCACATGTGGTCATGGATTCATTAAGAGTTCAAAAACTCATCCTCCCTCACGTTGCTGCTTGCACTGCCTACACCATAGGAAGGGGCAAGTTCTCTGCAGTGCTTCCCAGTCTCCTCGTGTCTTGTTGTTTACCCATTGAACCTACCGCATGGGATCTCCACTTGTATAGGTTGGGTTGCCGACACTGGTAGCTCATTCGGTTAGGCTAAGCCCCATTCCCTTAGATGTTTCCATACGACTAATCCTTTAGATAGTCCTTTGGCCATAATATCTGCCAGATACCAACATTTCTTTTTCTTTTGAAAAAGAAGTTCACGACCCATGAGCCTACTACCTCCATACAGTATTTTGCTCTCCCAGACTTTCGCCCATTACGAAAATTTGTCACCTCCCATAGGAGTCTAAGCCATGTCATAGTTCCAAGGTGGCCGATCATCCTTTCACACTAGCTAATGATCATTGTCTTGGTAAGGTATTGCTTCACCAACAAGCTAATCAGACGCAAGCCCTTCCTTAGGTGGATTCCTTCTTTACTTCTCAACCTACAATGTATTAGTAGCCAACAGATCTAGCCAACAATCAGGGCTATTATCAACATGCTTCCACCTTGCAATATTAAAGAGTCAGAAAATAATTTTCTAACCTCATAAAGTCAACAGTTATGACTCTATCATACAATAGATATTTCAATGTTATTACTATCCACTACTTTGATTTTGGTGGTTGTTGTATCACTAGCTATGAATACAATTTTTCCATTTAACCAATTTCGTCAGCCTTGAATACATTCTTTTCATTCAAACAACTGGCGCAAAAGTCTCGCCATTCAAACAACTGGTCGAAAAGTCATGCAAATACACTATATTTATAATTCAAAGAGGTTAGAATAATCTATCATGCATGCACATATGAATGTTATCACATTGTTACACGTTTTCTAACACATGGAACGCTAGTTGGTACATCGACCAACGATCAAAATTTCAGTTTAATAAGAGCTATGTTCGATTGTATATGAATCAAGGATTGTCTAATAGGATGATACTAATATGATTAATGAAATTTAACAGTTGAATATTGAGGAGAAAAGTCCAAATTCTGAAGGGTTAGGACATCTTAATCTGAAAAGATTATGGGGCGTTTTCATTCCATGATCAAACATCTTGACTGATGGTTTGTTCATCGAACAATGGATCTCATAGGTGCGAAAGTCATCTCATAGCTCATCAAGTGAATGTATAACCACACAAATGAACACCAATCCCAATCCTGGTCTCTATTGGGAATAAAGTATGATCTGAAAATCCCATTGATTGAATGATTGAACTTGGACTGCAGACGTCCATTTTCTTTATAACCATTCATTTAATGGCCACCAAATTAGACCGTTAAAGCAAACATTCAATTAGATTTTCAATCAAATTAGTCTCTCCAGCCCATAGATCAGCGTAGCACAAGTGCATATTGATCCATAGCATTCATCATATGGTTCCTTTAACATAAACCTTTGATCCTTTTTTTTTTTCCAGCCCATTTATCAAATACATATTGACTAAACGTGGACTTCATGGGTTAAGTGGTTTATCAGAGTGCGTCCAAGTGCACCCCCACAATTTCAGAACTTGCCTTGATAGATATTTCTATGGCCCGCCTAATAAATCTATCAATTAAACTACTAGGCTAAGGAAACCACCATAAGAACCATATATGAATTAAATGGGTCTTGACACACACATGTCTTAGGTTAGTAGTGACCAGATGGAAACAACATATCCTCCGCCTTTCTAAGTAAAGAATTTGTTTAGAGAATTCCAAAAATAAAATAATTGGATCTTATGACTTATCTCAAAAATTGATAGACACACTTATATAAGGGCAAAATGTTGGTCCTAGATAGAATCTTCCCAATTAGATAAAAATTATACAATTCTTGAATGCATGACGAGTTTGGACAAGTGAAGCAGTGGTTAATTGATCTATGTTGTGGGTGATCCGTCTATCCTTGGACCCAACATGCTATTATATCAGTTCATTTTTAAATCTGGGTGACAACCTAGATCATGTCATCAACCTATGTTAGATGCTTGCCGATGCACGTCTACAAGTAGTCACACCTCTTCCTTGGAAATGCTCATACCTTAACCCAAACCATCTAAGTGGTGCACCACACTGCAGATTGGGTTCATCAGATTCACTGAAGAACCACAACTTCCAATTCAAAGGCACAGTCTCCTTTTTAAAAAGCTAAACAAGTTAGCCACCAAGACATCACACTTACTGCCCGCCTTTCTGCCCCACCACGTGGTGATTCCAATCGTTTATCATACAGTACGCAAGGCACCTTGGACCTTCCAGATTACCACATGAGGATGCTACAAGTTAAGATGATGAATCACCACCATTAATACATGAAAGGTCAGAGATGCTAACATCCACATTTTGAAACATTATATTGAGTGAACGGGCATGATTTTTTTTTTTTTTAATAATTAAAACGATTATAACTACCTCCCTTCTCCACATTCCTCTTAACTGCCAACGGCTAACAATAACCGCTGCCACCACATTTAAAACAATTCTATTTGTATCCAACACATCTTCTCCAATTAGACCTTTTCATTATCTTCTTAATGCCACTTCCGCCATTGTCATCATGCTTCAAATGAAATTCATGGTGGGAGATGGCATTGATTGACGAGAACCCAATTTGAACATTGGTTTACACCATAGAACCTTTGGAGGCCCAGCCTCATCTAGACCATAGAATCAGCAAAAAACGTTGTGGTCAAATACTAGATAATTACGAATGGGGCAGTGGACCTAGAAGATCTTTTTGATCATGTATGGAAACTTCCTTACCACCACATTATTATCAAGACCATTTATCTAACAATTCCTAACCATAGATGGGGCATGTCAAAATTTATGGTACAATAGATCACACCATGCATTAAAAAGAATTAGAAACTACAGGCTGAAAAGGACTTTCAACAACAACTTCACATGAAATTTGTGGTTGTTGAGGATCTTTGATTAGTTAGATTTTTCCTTTGTATAGTCATACCCGATGAATCCTTAAAGATGAATGGTTTGGATCATCATGTGTATTTGACAGAAGTAAACAACAACTGGAGAGAGGATGGGTAGCAAAGTCTATATTGCATAAATAAGTGTTCTTCACTTCTGGTTTACACATATATGATAGTGTTCGTGTGTACAACATGATATCCAAGTTTGAAATGCATCTTGGGATCGATCCTCATTGTACACGGATGGAGAAGATAAGTGGATATTCTACTCAGTATGACACCACATTGACTCAATCTTGGTATATGTGTGAAAGGTTGGCAGTGTCTGTGACATACAATTGATCAACATGTTATAGCACTAGTGCATGAGTTTTAGTCTTTTACATGATTTTGCATAGGCGGTCCAGAGAATACGTACAACAAATATGTGCAAGATCATGACCATTAGATGATGTATAACAATTCCATATAATATGGGCCATGGCTCACAATTTAGGTTTATCATTGGTCCTTAGGAAATGTACGTATATATGTACTGAAACACACACATATAACGGAACTTGAAACGGATGGAATCTATAAATAGTCCTATCCATATGACATGTGAGTCCTACATTATCATATTTCCAAATAGTTTTCCAAACAAAAAAAAATTCGATTTCAAGATTGTTGGAATTGGAGTTAGGAAAACTATTTGGACTAAATGAAATTAAAATAAGAAAAGAGAAGACTTATCGATTTGAAGAAGTCGAGGCGTGATTTGAAATCACTCGGCTTGAAATCGAATTTGCCCTCCTTGGACCGCGTCCCAAGTGTAACAGGATTTTCTGGGCAATCGACCTCCAGGATACAACGACTATCACCCGGTCCTAGTGGTGCACTCACTGTACACGGGCTCGAACCATTTGTACTCTTAACCCGAAAGACAAGACACTTAAATAATTTTTAAAGTAATTTTTCATACTTTTAAAAGTAGATAAAGAAAGTCTATTTATAGACTTTGAGTGGACACCCTTAAGGGTGTAGAGACACCCTTTCATAAAGGGTTGTGACAATTGGTTTTAAACCCAATTGGTGTGTCCCTTAGGATTGAAAAAACACAACCTTTCAAAACAAAAAGTAAAGGGATGCAACCCTTCAGACTTACATGGAAAGACACATCCGCTCATGCACGCTTACATGCACTCGTAGCCATGGACATGGCCCGGCTCGGCGGAAAAGTTTGAAACACTAATTTATTTTTAAATTTACTTAAAAATACAACAAGGGGGATATAGCTTACTGGACAAGAAAAACGGAAATGCAAGCCAACAGCGAGCAATGAGGGGCAAGTTAGGCCGCATAGCAGCTCAGGGGTGGTCAGTAGGCAAGCGGACAGGCAGTGAGAGAGAGAGAGAGAGAGAGAGAGAGAGAGAGAGAGCCATGCAGGGCAGCTTGGGGGTGGCTGGCCGTCGAGCTCAGAAAGAAAGTGAGGGAGGGTTAGGGTTAGGGAGAGGGACGCACGAGATTATAAATAAGAGTAGTTTCTTTTTTTGATATTTATACTTCGAATCATACATCTGAGTCGAATTGAGCCGAGTCGAGCGTGGCCCTGCTTGGTGCTCAACTTGAATTGATTTGGGTACACAAAATCTGACTCGACTCGACTCAAACCCACTTTCCATCTAAGTCAAGTCAAGCTTTTTTTAATTGAATCGAGTGAGTTTTTCGATCTAACTTGGTTTGTGTACCATTCTAATGGTATAATTACCTATTTACCTGCATTTACTATGGTAAATGGTTAACCAAGCCGTCCTCAAGGCACATCGTGTCCCACACACCACCCACCTCAATAGTGTGTTAATGAGACAACGTTGGTTTAGCCTTATTATGATGTATGTATGTGTTATATCCACCCTCTTTGTCCATTTTGCGAGATCATTTCAGAACATGAGCGTCATTTTCATTTTAGAACATGAGCCCAAAAATGAGGCAGATCCAAAGCACAGATGGGCCACACCACATAAAGCAGATTGAACGCTTACACTGAAAACTTCTCAAGGGCCAAAGAAGTTCTTACGTAGCTAATATGTGTTTCCCTTCACCCATGTGGCCATGTTTCTACGGCTTTATGAACAGGTTAGACCCTAAATAAGCATTATGGTGGGCCGTAAGAACCTTTCAACCGTAGGCCTCATTGTACCCATTGCTTCTAGAGGTATGGTACACTTGAGGTTTGTATCTGGCTCAATTTTGAGGACAAGCCCATAGAACTTTGCCATGTAAGCACACCAGGGACGCGGTTTGGCCTGTGACCCACGCCAGCCAGCCGGTGTCAAAACTTTGTGGGCCCCATGATGTATGTGTTTTATTCACTCCGTTCATCCATTCTTTCAGCTTATTTTACGGTATGAGCCCAACAATGAAGCAGATCCAAATCACAGGTGGACCCCACAGCAAGAAAAACTGTATTAATTGAATGTCGAGAACTTCTGTGACCTCAAAAAGTTTTCAACGATAACTACTCAATCAATCCCCACTCTTTCTTAAAGTGTCTACCTGAGATATGGATCTACGTCATTTGTGAGTTGATGTCCTAAAACGAACTGAAAAAATGAATGGGCCCACAAATACATCATGGTAGGCCACGGAGCTTTTACACCAACTACGTGGCTGGGGCTGGGGTGACTAGCCAAACCGCGTCCACGCCAGGGGGTCGGTGGCGTGAGGCACGGGAGCGGATTATGTGAGATCCTGGATCCACCGTGGTGGTGACTGTGATGTGTGTGACTACATCACGCTGTCAATCCGTGTTGAAAGCTCATTCTATGGCATGATTTAAAAACTGAAGCAGTTCCACATCTATCTGGGACAATCTGTGGCGATTAACCATTAAAAACTTCTTATGGACGATAAAAGCTTTGGATCAAGATGATATTTGTGTGGACTCTTCATCTAATATGTTTGTAACCTTATCAACCGATTGGATGACAAATAAAAATTCTGGTGGGAATTCAATCACGGCTATGTCCTGTGGTGTGGCCCACTTAAGATTTGAGTCAGCTTCATTTTTAGGATCATGCCCCAAAATGAGCTTTGAAAATTGGTTGGACGGCGTGGATTTAAGTCACATACATCACTGTAAGCCCCACAGTCAGGGGTCCATCCCACCTCGGTGTATCCGGGTTCTCACCTAATCCGCTCCTTATCAGCTCGACTTGTGGGGGACGGCATATAATTTAGAGTGGACCTGATAAATGATCCGGATATCTCACACGCTTTCCAAGAAGCCACGTGTGGCGCGAGTCTGTGGTGCATAGAGATCTGCGAGATGGGCGGAATTTCAGATGGCTAATCGGCTTGGAAAGCCAGGAACGACTCCTATCGGCTAACTGCGACGCCCTTCCCTTTGCCTGCCATCTACGTCTACTCCCCTTTTCCGCGTTGAGAAAAAGCATTGATATCCTGCCAGAGCATGACCATCAGTACGCCTGCACATCACCACCGTACACGTGCAGAAACTTGCATAAATAAGAACTGTCAGATTTTCTTAGATAAGGTGTACATCCAAGATAAGATCACAATCATTAACGACTGAAATCATTCTATTAAATTTGGACCGTTGAATTTTTTTTACATTTTACCTTTCCATTTGATGGAAACCAAAGGATGGTTATGGTTATCAATTCCGTTATATCGATTCTAATCAGTGAACTATAGGGCGTCCCACTATTTGGACGGTTCGGATTGAAGAAATATATTCCACGTGTGCATTATCTGTTTGCATGCGTAGGAACGGTCGTACCTTCCAGTGCTATCAATTAACTCTCCTTCCGCGTTTCCCAGTTAGAGACGTCATCTCCGTCACGCTCCAGGATGCGTGATGATATGAGCGGAATTTCCGTGCACCTTGTTTTCCAGGAAGTGGAGGTATCTGGTTCATCGCGATGAACGGCTTTTAGTGGTCGTCATTTAGCACCGTCTATGTGGCCGTACTGATAGTGACTGGTCGCTGGTGGGATCTCGAGTCGACGGGCAGCAGTTGGAAAAACCCGTACCTATCAGGAAATCTGAGCCGTTGGTCTGTTCCATTCAAACAGGGGTAGCCCTTTGTTCAGGAATCAGGGGAGCGAATTTAGGAATCGGATTGCGTCCTGAGTTACTCGGGACGGTCTTATCGTACTGAGTAAACTCAGTTGGGCCCCTCAGGACGCTCTTATCGTACTGAGTAAACTCAGTTGGGCCCACTTTAAATATATGTAGTTTATCTCCGCAGGCCATCCTCTTTTCCGGATCATTTAAGGGTTGAAACCAACATTGAAGTATATCCAAAACTCAGGTGGACCATTTGATTTCCACCGTTGAAACTTTTCTAGGGCCTGTAGTGATGTTTATTTGTCATTCAAATTGTTCACAAGATCACAGAGACATTGATGAAGGGAAAAAACAAGTATGAGCTTGATCCAAAACTTCTGTGGCCCCCAAGAGTTTTTCAACGATATAGGTTCAATTCACATTGTTTCATGCGGTGTGGTCCACTTAAGCTTTTTATATGCTACATTTTTTGTCTCAAGTAATAAAATTATCTGTTAAAATGGATGAACCGAGTGGATGAAATATGTAAATCACAGTGGACCACGCAGAGTTTACTCAGTACGCAATTAGCTTTCGCGAATTAGCTGTTACCCGGGTAACAGCCCACCTTGATGTATTTATTTATTTATTTATTTTTTTTATTTATTTATTTTTTTTTTGCATATCCACTCCATCCGTTTTAAGCCATGATTCCAAACCTCGAGAAGATCCAAATCCCAGGTAAACCATACCACTAGAAATAGTGATGAATAACTATTAAAAACATTTCTGGCCACAGAAGTTTTGGATCAAGCTTATCAACGGGTTGGATGAAAAATAAAAATTACGAAAACTTTATCATGGGCCTTTTGGAATTTTTAATGGTGAGACACTCAATCACCACTGCTTATTGTGTTATGGTCCACCTGAGATTTGGATCTGCTTAATTTTTGGAATCCCATCCTAAAATGATATGTAGAAACGGATGGACTGTATGGATATACAATACATCATCAAGGTGGGCCCCACGGTAGGGTAACACCCACTCAGTTTACCCTAATAAAAGCCAAGTCGGGCCCTTGTGGAATAATAGTTGAAGAAGCCTCGATGTATGATATTATTTTTATTATTGCCCGTCCATACATAATCTATTATTTATGTAGCTCATTGTGTGCAATTTGAATTTTCGCTGGACTAAAATGCCCATTTACCACACCCTGCCGCACCTTCTCTCATATGGTAGTAACTTTTTACAGTAGACGAGGGAACCTTTTGAGAGTTGAGTGTGGGCCCGACAAAATCGATTGTTGGGGCCACTCATCGGCTGATCTGATCCATTCACTTTAATCAAACATAGGTGAACCTACAAAAGAGTCATTTCAAAAAAATTAGAGCTTTTTGTGACCCACACCTATGTTAATGTTGTGAGTTAATTCCAAATTGTTTCCTCCGGTGTGGTCCATCCGTGATGATTTTTGCTATAAAATTTAGACAAATCGCATGAAATCAAAACCCCTTTCATGTGGACGGCTTGGATCTACACTAAGACTATTCAATGGACCCCACATAAGACGTGAGATGGGTTCAATAGATGGATCCCTTATGCAGGAAATGACATTTGGCACTTTCCTTCTTTTCTTCTTTTTTTTTGGGATGGGACCATTTGGCCGTTAGGACCCTTGCCACCTTCATGGGACCTACTTCGACGAGCTTTTGATGTCATTCCATCCATTCTAGCGAGCTTCTAAGTGTTTTTTTTAATTAAATTATCATAACTCCATGCAAGTTGCAGATCCCATAGAGACGAAGTCCTCTTTTGGGCAATCAATTGGTGTCCAAATGAGGTGATCTAAAGCTATCTGAAAGTTCATAGAATTACCTTTCCAAACAGTACAAGATCACCGAAATCAAACATGCAATAGGGGAATTATGACTGTTTTTGTCAGATCTGTGAACGACAGAGTATTGACGAATGACAATGACTCTGGGCCTACTTTTCAAGTTCTGTCCAAATGAGGTGATTCCAAATTCATCTGAAAGTTCATCAAATTAGCTTTCTAAAAAGTATAAGATCACCCAAATCGGACAAGTAACAAGGGAATTATGATAATTTTCGTCGGATCTGTGAACAACAGAGTATTGACAAATGATAGTGACTTTGGGCCCACTTTTGGGCAATAAAGTGGTGTCCAAATGAGGTGATTTCAAATCAATATGAAATTTCATTTAATTAGCTTTCTAACAAGTATAAGATCATCCAAATCAGGCATGTAGCTATAACCGTTTTAATCAAGTTGTGTCCAAATGAGGTGATTCCAAATCCATCTGAAAGTTCATCAAATTAGCTTTCTATAAAGTATAAGATCACTCAAATCGGACATGTAACAAGTGAATTATGATCGTTTTTGTCGGATCTACGAACGACAGAGTATTGATGAATGATAGTGACTTTGGGCCTACTTTTGGGCAATCAAGTAGTGTCTAAATGAGGTGATTCTAAATTCATCTGAAAATTCATCAAATTAGCTTTCTAATAAATATAAAATTATCCAAATCGGACATGTAATAAGGGAGCTATAACGATTTTTGACGGATCTAAGAATGATGAAGTATCAACAAATGATAGTGATTTTAGGTCCACTTTTGGCAATCAAGTAGTGTCCAAATGAGGTGATTCTAAAGCCATATAAAAGTTCATCAATTAGCTTTCTAACAAGTACAAGATCACCCAAATCAAACATCTAATGAGGGAGTTATGACCGTTTTCGTTGGATCTGCGAACGGCGAAGTATCGAAGAATGATAGTGACTTTGGGCCCACTTTTGGGCAATCAAGTGGGGTCTAGATGAGGCGATTTCAAAACCATCTGAAAGTTCTTCAAATTACCTTTCCAACAAGTATAAAATCATCCAAATCGAACATGTAATGAGGGAGTTATAAACATTTTCATCGAATTTACGAAGGACAGAGTATCGATGAACAATAGTGACTTTGGGCCCACATTTGGGCAATCAAGTGGTGTCTAAATGAGGTGATTCAAAAGTGTACCGTTTTCATCGGATCTGCGAACGACGGAGTATCGACGAACAACAGTGACTTTGTGCGCACTTTTAGGCAATCAAGTGGAGTCCAGATGAGGTGATTCCAAAGCATCTGAAAGTTCATCAAATTACTTTTCCAACAAATATAAGATCATCCAAATCGGACATGTAACGAGGGAGTTATGAACGTTTTCATCGGATCTACGAAGGACGGAGTATCAACGAATGATAGTGACTTTGGGCCCACATTTGGGCAATCAAGTGGTGTCCAAATGAGGTGATTCAAAAGTCATCTGAAAGTACAAGATTACCCAAATCAAACATGTAACGAGGGAGTTATGATTTTTTTAGCCGACAGACATTGACCATCGTTGTCCATTGCCAATACTCATTGTCAATCGCTAATACTGCACTAGGGCTGAAAATCGGACGGGTTGGGTTAGTTTGGTGCTCAACCCTTACCCAACTCAAGGTTTCTATACTTCAACCCTAACCCAACCCAACCCAACCTCAGGTTGAGAATTCTCAACCTGAGCCTAACCCAAGCGAGCTCGATTAGGTTAATCGGGTTGATGTATGATAATATTTTTGTTATTACATTAGTCTATTATGTTTCAATAGACGTCTTTTTTTTTGTAACTATGACTTTATTAATTATATATGTAATTATTTATTATAAAGAACTTCACGTTTTCTAACAAACAAGCTAAAATATAGGATAATTACTCCTTTAACACTCAAACATATTAAATTCAAGTATATCAAATTTCAAACATTATTAAGTTTACTTACTAAAGTAATATAAACTAATAAGTTTACTTAACTAAAGTATAATAAAATTATAAGTAACTTGTATATATATATCGGGTTCGAGTTGGGTCGGGTAACCCAAGACCTTAACCCAAGCTCAGTCGAAGCTTTATTGAGTTGATGTTTGCATAGCCTAAGCTCCAGATCGGATCCGATATTTCCTGCCCAAGCCCAACTCAATGTCGGGTCGGTCGGGTCAAACCCGCCCGACTTTCAGCCATATACTACACTGTCAATCGCCGATACTCACTGTCAATCACCGATACCCCACTGTCCATTGCCAATATTGCACTGTTAATCATTGATACTCACTTTCAAATCGCTAATACTGCACTGTCAACGATTGATAGTGTAGTATTGGTGATTGACAGTGAGTATCGGTGATTGATAGTGCAGTATCGACGATGGACAGTGTTTGTCGGTGAAAACGGTCATAACTCCCTCGTTATATGTTTGATTTAGGTGATCTTATACTTGTTGGAAAGCCAATTTGATAAACTTTCAGATGACTTTTGAATCACCTCATTTGGATACCACTTGATTGCCCAAAAGTGGGCCCAAAGTCATTGTCATTCGTCGATACTTTGTCCTTCGCAGATCCGACAAAAACGATCATAACTCCCTCATTACATGTCCGATTTGAATGATCTTGTACTTGTTGGAAAGGTAATTTGATGAACTTTTAGATGACTTTAGAATCAACTCATTTAGACCCCACTTGATTGCCTAAAAGTGGGTCCAAAGTTACCATCATTTGTCGATACTTCGTCGTTCACAGATCCGATGAAAACAGTAATAACTCTATAGTTATATGTTTGATTTGGGTGATCTTGTACTTATTGGAAATGGTAATTTAATGAACTTTCAGATAGCTTTGGAATCACTTCATTCAGATACCATTTGATTACCTAAAAGTGGGCCCCATTTTCATGGGATATGCAACCTACATAGGGTTATGATAGTTCACTCCAAAAAAACACTCAGAAGCTCGCTGGAATGGATGGAATGACGCCAGATGCAAGTTGGAAGCTTGTCGGAGTGGGTCTCGCAGATGTGGCAAGGGTCCTAATGGCCAAATGATCCACTCTCGAAAAAAGAAGAAGAAGAAGGAAATGGCCAAATGGCCTTTCACGAGCAAGGGACCGGTCCCACATCTTACGTGGGGTCTATTAAATATTATTGGAGCAGATCCAAGCCATCCACATAAACTGGGTTTTAATTTTATGACATCTGTCCAAGTTTAAGGGCAAAACTCATTACGGATGAATTACACCGGAGGAAGCAGTTCGAAATTAATTCACATCCTTAATGTAGGTGTGGGCCATAGAAAATTCCATTTTTTTTTTTGAAATGATCCTTTTCTGGGTTCATAGATGTTCGATTAAAATGAACGGATCAGATCGGCCAAAGAATGGCTCCAACCATTGATTTTATGGGGCCCATACCCAATCCTCAAAAGGCTTTTTTAATTTCCACAAAAGGTTGTTGCTATACAAGAGTGGGTATGGCAGGATGTGGTAAAGGGGCATTTTGGTCCAACAAAAATTTAAATAATAGCCAACGGGCTACCTAATAGGTTCTTTAGGGTTGGCCAATAATGAAAAAAAGATGTCATAGTTCGGAGCTTTTTCAACCATTATCCCCGCACTTGTTCAGTACCATCTGAAAGTTGTTGTACATGGGTATCGTCCGACGCATGGACAACCGTACAACCAAATGCATTGCGTCCAACAACTGGTGGGTGGCTGTAAGGCCAGAGTCTGCCATTGAGACAAGTCGCAAGTAGCGTCGGAGGGTTCATACGCATTCACTGAGAAATTGTACATGTTTTTGTGGAATATACGTACATATGAACCGTTCAGGTCGTGGGCCACATTGTAGATAGGTCATAACCGTGAAATTACATCTACAGGATTGTACTGACCTCTGATCAGTGGAAGTCGGTTTGTTAGTTTTCATCCAAACCGTTCATTACACATGTCGTCAACCATTTAGGAAACAAGTATCTCTCTCTCTTTTTTTAACAAGCACTAATCCCAGGTGGGTCTCCCATATTGGACGGTTTATTTTCTGTTAGATGGCTTCCACGAGTACAATTACAGAGCGCATGAGAACGAACAACGAAACCCTCGTAGAATACCAAAGCATTTCCCACCAAAATGAAAGCATTACGCAACCTTGACTCATTGATGATATACACAGTATCCTGTTCCTTCGGGTTGGACTATGTAGTTGCATGGTCCATCGATGCATGATCCAACGGCTGGAGGTGGGCATTTCGAAACTCCCCCTGACGATCTTAGCCATTCAATATATGACCTTCTCCATCCAATTCGGATAACTGCTGTGTTCTCTTCTCAACCGTCTGTTTTCAGGCTAGAAAAAGAAGAGTTAGGATTGTCCTGTTAATGGCATTTTTCATCCAGCAAACCAACAATTTGAATAACGGCCCCATTTGTACAACTAAGGCACGAGAATTTCGTGTGCTATCTTATGATTCCTTCGAGAATTTTGCCGTAGTGGCTTTGTTAATCTGGCAGTTCTTGATACGCAGGCGTTCAGAAATTTCACACGTACCAAGTTACATTGGCGGAACCCACTGCGCAAGTCAGTCCAGGTATCAGATTCGTGGGAGTAGATTTAGGGCCGTAAATGGTGGGGTTCGGGGCGGGTTTAGCCAAAACTAGACCCGCACATTTACTAAACGGGTGTAGGTTCAAATTTTAGACTTAGACCTTTTTACTAAATGGGCGGGTCTGGGTCGGGTCCGAGTCAGCCCATCAAACCCATTTATAAATGGGTCCGGGTCTCGTAGAAGGAGATCCACCCAGACCCATTTAGAAATGGGCCCGGTCTAATGGGTCCTGGGCTGGATCAAGTATGCAAGCATTTTACAAGGCTTAAAACTGGGTCTGGAATGGATGGGTCCCTTGTAACATAGACTAAACCCGCCCTCTTACTAAATGGGTTCGGGTCGGGTCGGGTCGGGTCGGGTCGGGCCGGGCCTAATATAAAGAAAACCAGACCCAAGCCCGTTTAACAAATGGGTCTATTCTTGGACCCAGACCCGTACCATTTAACAAATGGGTCGGGTCTAAATGGGCTGGGTCCGGGTACCCCATCGGGTCCACTGACCCATTTACAGCCCTAAGCGGATTAGGTGTCACCCGTGTAACGTACGCGGTTTGGCTGATGACCTAAACATCAGCCAGCTAGTTGGTGTCAAAGCTCTGTGGACCCCACCATGATGTATGTGTTTTATCCACGCCGTCCATCCATTTTTACAGATAATTTTAGGGCATGAGCATAAAAATGAGGCAGATCCAAAATTCGAGTGGACCACACCACAGGAAACAATGGGGACTGAGGCTTACCATTGAAACTTATTATGGACTAACAAGTGTTAGATCAAGCTGATAATTGTGTTTTCCCTTCATCCAGGCCTATGAACAGGTTGGATGACAAATAAACATCATTGTGGGCCATAAGAAGGTTTCAACGGTGAACATCATTCTCTCCATTGTTTCCTGTAGTGTGGCCCACTTAAGTTTTGGATCTGCCTCATTTTTAGGCTCATGCCCAAACATTATCCGAAAAAATGGATGGACGGCGTGGATAAAATATATACATCATTGTGGGGCCCATAGAGCTTTGACACCAACTAACTGGCTGGTGTTCTTGTTACAGTGGTGGACCATTCCAAAGGAACATAGTGGTGTTTGAATCCCTCACCATTAAAAATTCCTAAGGGTCCATCTTAAGGTTTTCGTAATGTTGTTTTTCCATCCAACCTATTGATAATGTCGGGAATACCTTGATGAAGGGAAAATAAAAAGATCAGCTTTTGATCCATAACTCTTGTGGCCCATAGAAAGTTTTTAATAGTCATTCGTCACTGTTTCTAGTGGTGTGGTCCACCTGAGTTTTAATCTTCTTAAGGCTTGGGATTATTTACTAAAATGAGATGGAAAAACGGATGGACGGCATGGATATACAATAAATACATCAAGGTAGGCCCCACACAGTCAGGGTAACACCCACTAAGGTATTACACGGATAACAGCTAATCCACTCCCCATATTAATATGGGTAAGAAGCTAAGCGGGTCCCCCACCATCATGTTTGTGTGAAAGTCACCCGTCCATCCCTACACTCGGAAGTTAAGTGAGTCCTACTATGGAATCCGGATTCTCTTTTGAAAACGAGCAGAGAACCTCTGCTGCTGCTGCTCTGATTGGTCTTAGATCATCCTGACTATGTTAGAACAGCTCCACTCTGACACAGTCAGGCTGAGCTGGACCAATCAGAGTACTAACGAGCAGGATTTCTCTGCCCGTTTTCCACAGAGGATCCCGACTCCCTACTATGATGTTTGCGTGAAATTCAACCGTTCATCTGTTTTTTCCTATCCATGTCAGGACATTATCCTAAAAATGAGGCAAATAAAATGTCTAAAAATGAGGCAAATAAAAATTCTAAATATACCACATGACATTCCAAACTATCCCACGGTGGACCATGGGAAAGGTTTCAACGGTAGGCATCATACTCACTTTTTTCAGTTGCGTTTTTTTGGCAGAGAGCAATCCACGTCCACTCGACCACACCCAGATCAGAGAGCAACATCGACGACGTCCATAACAGACAGCAGTATATGGCCCAATCAAATCCCACCGTGTCAGGTTAGCATGGAGATTTCCAGTAATTCAGTCACAAAGCAAACCGCTTACGTTGAGGTAGGAACATTTGATAATTTTCAGTTTTGCCCATCAAATGATGTCAGCCAATCCAACAGTCAGATAATCGAATAAGCATAGTTTTTGGTTCATGTTAAATCTGAAGTAAGGCCCATAATTTGGACGGTTTAATTTGAATTACTGCCATAAATGCAATTTCTAAGAAATTTCCAAGTATCATCCATCACACTCCGCCAGAGAATCAAAGTGAATCATCGGACCCCTTGATCCAAGGATGTGCACAGCTACACCAGTTTCAATGATGTACCACTGGTTCAGTAATCCAGACCATTTGTCTGTTGGGCCTACTGGATGGACCATGCCCCCAAAATCTCAATATTAAAAGTTCCAGCCATCGATCTTGGATCTTCTTTCACTTGAATTTCAATAGATGCCATCTCTGTCAGTCCCAGAATATGTTGCAGTCCATAGATTTCAATTTTAGGTCCGGCCCAAATGAAACACTTGGATGATTGTAATAAGGGGTGAAAATGGGATCGATCTGGTCGACCCAACCCACTTAAGAGTAGGGTTAGAATTTTGGATCCACACAGCCCAGTAAAATTCAGATCGGGTCTGGTTGGGGTCCAAATAAAAAATAACCAAGACATAGTTTTACGGGTAGGGTCTGGCTCCAGGAGCATCCAAACCTGACATGTCCATCACCTAGGTTGGGTCTGAGTGGCTAGAAATTACCATCGAGTTGTGGGTGCGTGAGTGTGTGTCTATAAGCTGAGGTCCTGATTCGACAGGTAAAATTGGATGGTTAGAATAGTTCAATTAGGGCCCGTTTGGATACTACCAAATAAGTTACTTTTCGGCTGAACTTAAGACCCAACCTCGAGTTACTTTTGGCACTTAAGCTGGTTTGGTAAGTATAATTGAAAAGTAACTTATCTCTTAGAAATTACTTATTTTATTAAGTAATTTTTTTTTAGCATTTTTACTTTTGACTCTTCTAGTTATCTCTCTCATGTCATGCTTCTGCTCTTTTTTCTTTTTTTAGTTAGTACACACCCACACTATTAGTCACCCTCCAATGTTAATTAACCACCCTCCAATTTGGCTTTTCTACATATCAAAGTTCTCTTGGTTCACTCAATTACTGCTCTCTCATACTGTCCATATCAAAGGAGGCCCCACATGATGGACTGTCCCATCAAAGGTGGGGCTCACATACCCACATCAAAGATGGGCCCTACATTAATTGGTCTAAGATCCAATCCACCAATCAGGTTGCTCTGATCTTCAACATCTTTCCCAAAAAATGGTTCTTGTCCACTCACCATGTGCACCGACTATTGGAAACAAGTGAATGGGTTAGAAAACTTCAGCCAAGTCTTCCGGAGCCGTACATTTGTTTTGCAGACTATGGCCCACCTGACCAGTAGATTAACCTGATTCTTGTGCCAGGGCATCCATATAGTGGTCCCGTTCTGATATCAGGACGGAATGTACCTCGGACCAATCGTGCCATGCTAGACATGAGCTTTATTGCATCGCAAGTGGGATTAGAAAAGCTCATTCTGTTAGGAAAACTGCCTCAACGCATAGCTTTTTCTTTTCATGTCAATATGTTGCTTAATATATGTAGATTTGAAATTTTCTTTTGAAAGGTTACTCATCAATGTGTTATTACCAAACATACTTATTTACTTATTGGCTGATAAGTATGTTGTTTACCAAAGATACTTATTTGCTTAATAAGTAAAAACCAAGATAAGTAAGTTATCTGATAAGTGGCTTATCTTAAGTAACTTATAATCCAAACGGGCCCTTAATGTAATTTTTGGGATTCAGCATCAACAAAAGGGCCATGATTCGCGGTCCACATTGTCACAAATAGTGATTGGGGAATCACCTTTTAGAAAGGTGGTGAACTACTGCCATAGTCTAGCTCAAAAGAAAATTAAAGTCTATAAAAACATGTACTCAACTACTTTTTCTTGGGTCTAAGTCGGGTCTGGGAGCGTTTTGGTATGATCCAAATTGGATACATCTAAAAATTGGGTCAACCTCGAATTCAGTAAGGTTGATTTTGGGAAGACCCAGATCTGTCCATTAAATCATTTGGATGGAACTTCTGGACCCAGACATACCCCATGGATCTAAATTTTGGACCTAGATCTACTAATCAGGTTCGGTCCCATGACCGACCGGTCGACCTGACCCACCTGACCAATTTTCTTCAACAATCATTAGCTTATTCGGCGTATCCAACCGTTAAGATGTTCTCACCCAAAAATCAGGTAGGTAGACTCATCAGGTGGGCTATGATCTTAGAAACAGGTAAATGGATTAGAAAACTTTGGCCAAGTTTTGTAAGTCTTGCATTTTGTTTCATAAACAGTGGCCCCACCTTGAATAGTGTCTAAGCCTGATTCTTGGGTCCATGCATCAACATACTGGGACTCCATGATCAATTGGATCTTGTATTACATGCCGTGATGGCACATGTCCTGGTG
The DNA here is from genome assembly GCA_003013855.2 of Liriodendron chinense. Taxonomy (NCBI): domain Eukaryota; kingdom Viridiplantae; phylum Streptophyta; class Magnoliopsida; order Magnoliales; family Magnoliaceae; genus Liriodendron; species Liriodendron chinense. The sequence continues at coordinate 20,799 of PVNU02003200.1, forward strand.
TTTACATGAACTGCCTTATACAAGGCATGTGGGCTTAGCAAAGGTCTTCCTACCATGAGGACTGTGGTCCTTTTCAATGATCCAAACCGTTATTTTGATGGAACTCAAGATGGATGAAGTATGCCTCAGAAATCTCTAAGATCGATGTATTTCAACCCTTTGTTTATGCAAAGGTAAAGGAAACCGTCCATATTCAGGGGGAAAGCATCAAATGATTAACGGGTTCACATATTCCAATCTAAGAGATTTTATTCTTTTGGGTAATTCCCAATTCAAGGTGAGGCCCACTATATAAACAGTTTGGATCATCAAAATATGACCCCATATCAGAGGCTAAAGCCCCTGATGCATCAGTTAGTCATCATGTATACTAGCAAATATATTGAAAGACTAGTTCTGGTTCCCCACCATTTTCGTATCGGTGGTGACTCATCCACCGTACGCATGGCATACACGTAGAACAACCCAGATCATCGATAATCGAAAGGCACTGGTAGATTGGTCGTAGCTTGAAAAAGCATTGACCGTGCCATACTAACGGCCATGCTCAAATTAGTTCGCCATTTCAACATCCAAGATCGGAAGGCCACAATCATCCAATTTCTGCAACATTCGGGCTATAATAATACATAAAAAGTTAGATCCACCATTTGGAAGGTGAGGATTGTTGTATATATATGCCAGCTGTATGGTGGACGAGTTTCCAACACTTTGAAAATGGCAGTGCGTGCAAACCATCTACTGTATCAAAGAAGTGATGAAATGAAACAGCACAACTACCAGACAGTTGGAATTATGCCTGCTGATGCCATAGTTCGAATAACACAATTACCATTGGCAAAAAGGGAAATTGAAATCCCATTGTCCTTCCATGGATGGGCAAACTGCTACCGCCATTCCTGTGAAATAATTCCATACCACAGAGATCTTGAAGTTCCCACCAAGCGCATCTAAAGGTCCGGCATGCCCTTTCCAGCTTTTGCATCATACGTCCTTTCCAATACGACTTCCATTGGTGTGTCTTTTGGGCCAACTGCACAAAGCAAACCATGCATACTCATTTCTCATGTGCCCATTTGTAAGATTATTTACAGAACTGCATAACTATAAACAGAAAAGCAATATTTGTAGTGTTCCATAAAACATTCTTATCCTTTTTCTTCCCTCAGTAGAGAAGAGGGGCTTTTTCAGGTGAAGAGCAGAAAATGTGTGAAATGAGTTTGAACAGAGCATGCTTCAACAAGAAAATGCATACTAACATAAATGATGTCACCAATGTGTATAACGGTCTTCCAGACAAATTGAAGATAATATGCACGATTTTAGCACTGAATCATTCACAAGTTGAGCCCAGCTTAGTAAAGAAGCAGGCCACATTAAAATTGAGTCATGTAGACAAGGTAGTTAGCCGTGACGTTGGTCAAATTGAAGAAAATACTCATCCTACCCTAGATTTAGCCTAACTTAATAAGAATCGTATGCTGCTACAAGATTGATTCGTGGTTGCTGCTGCCACCATCTTCATAGCCTTGTCCCAACTGTTCGGTGGCATCTTAACAAATCAGGTCTCAAAAATCATTCCTACGGTCCTACCCTTGCTAAGTGAATTAAAACTTCAATTAGTGATTAAATAGTGCATAACTTACATAGCCAGCTTATCAGTTCTATAGGATTTGGTACATGGCAAATATGGAAACTTCAATGCCTTAACAACAACAACAACAACAACAATGACAGAATATGCACAACCTATTGATGGGATAACTGTGCACCCATGTTGGAAGTAGAATTGTGGTAATTCATCAATTGCATTGTAAGGACTCCATCTCGGCTGTTTCTAATTTTCTTCTTCATTTTGCTTTTCTTTTTTGGTTGCTGTAAGACCAGTGTAGACTTCTATTGAGGCAGCTGGAACTATGCTTCTAGGCTTTGTTGACATTTGAGTGGAAGATAAAAACACAGATTTTATTAGTAACAAAGACACATTCTATAATAGGAGCAGAGGTCGCCCAATACAAGGTTGGGTCTTACAACTTTTGCAACGATATTCAAATCAACAGACTGTTAGGATCAATGGAGCCTGATCATCAGAGGTGTACTGCTCATCCATCCAGCACTTTCATGGGTTGAGCTCCACGCTGAGCTCATTGAGGGTCACAGGAGGGGCAGCGCCCCCTTGCTTGGGGGTCCAGGGGCATGCCCCCAATCTACAAGGCAATTTTCTAATTTCACACGAATTTTTTTATGTAAACCTTAGTTTGTTGAGGGTAATATATATTCTGTCATGAGAGAGAGAGCCATCATTGTATTGAGAGCTGCTTCTTTGTTTTTTGCCTTTGAGCATAGTGGATCGGTGTGAATCCGTGGACGTACCGAAAGGGAACCACATAAATCTATGTGTTGTGGTTTGCATTTTTTTTTTTTCACTTTCTTTTAATTCCAATATTATTGTGTGTGTGGTTGAGAACAAGAAGTACAGTCAAGGATAAGGGTCCTACAGGATCTGCTAAATTATGAAAGACAGTGGTTACAGTTGCTTAATTTCCAAGGAAATTGAGAATTCCTCAGGGGATCAACCTAAGGTCATAGGCTGAGCTGAGCCAAAGTTCTGATTCTTGCATCCTAGCACAAAAATCCAGAGGTCCAGACATATGCTCACACAAACTCTTCTCCCAACACATACCACTGAACAAACCCTCTAAGATTACTAGAGAAGGTTGGAGTCTCATTGACAATACTCGAGAAATGCCATGGACTCAAGACTCTTCTTTGACGACTTGCAAAGAGCTGTCTTCAATAAATAGACCATGAGATGTTTTCGCACAAAATTCTTTAAACCTTCTGAAGTAACCTGTGCAATGGCCATGGGTTTCACTCAAACTCCCATCAATGTTGAATTTGAGAGAATCGTTGAGGACTTTCATTTCCCACAGCTTCTTCGTTGCATTTTCCACCTCCAGCAACCACTGTGATCCTCTTATGAGAATTTTAGGAACCCAAATGAGATCAAGGTAAAGATTTTTCATTTTGTGGAACAAAATAAAGGTTCTGTTGGAAGTAACATATGCAATGCTACACAATGATACTGACTTGATGCTACAAATGCTATCATTATGCTAGGGATTTCCCTCCTTTGGTGGCAGTTTTCCAAATGTCAAGACGTACATCCTTTCTCCTCTTGGTCAGTCTGATAAAAAACAGTCACTGGAAGCAAACACTCCGGTAGATAAATTAGAAAATTTCAGTGCTTGGTTCAATAGTAGGAAAATACAGCATTTTATACCCAATATGTCATACATGTTATCGCTTCTTAGTTTGGTGGACCTGCCTTGCATGTTTAATCTTTTCAATAAATATCACTTTTCAACAGAAAAAAGAAGAAGAAGCCTCCCACATAAAGGTTAATACTCAGTAAACGGCATCGAAAATTGTGCATTATGAGACAACAATCACGCTCTCCATACAATCAAATAGTGAAAGAATAGCTTACAAACAAACTAAAACTGTATCAAATTTCACATGTTAATCAGCATCAGCTGCAATCCTCCATGCGCTTGCTAGTATCCCATTAAGACTGATTATACACCACATAAGTAAATTGATAAATTATATAAACATATCAAAGACAACTACTGTAGAAAGAAGAAATAGCATTATATCATAAATCATGCATACTGAAAGCCTTTAGACGGTTAACTAAATACCTATAGTAGGCCTTGGGTTTTTCCTTATTTTTAAGATCTCAGGACGAGGAATTATGGATCCCGATGTTCCAATCCCTCTAGAAATTCTTACTTTAGTTCCATCTTCCAAGTATCTCATTCCAACTTTACAAGGCTTCCTGCATGAGAGAAAAGCCAGCTACAGTTCTTTTCAGACAAACAATGTATACAAGAGGAGAAAAGCTCCATTAACAGTCTGATGTCAGAAAGCTGCTGGACATCAAGGTTTATGTTCTTTTGTGTGTGTGTGCGTGTCTCAAGTCCAACCGGTTGGACAACAATTTACGGTCCATGAATCACTTCCAGTCTATCATGTCCATGTGATATCCAACCCTTCCAATGGGTTGAGCCGACCATGGGGATCATCTTGTGGAAAATTCAGTCTCATCCACTCATCAGGTGGACCATATCATTGAAACAATTTATAACCATTGATAAATAAGAAAATACAAATGTGGTCCACTTGAGGAGTGGATGTGACTGATTTTTACAAGAGGTAATTCTCATGATGCAGAAACTATCGAATGGATTGGATGTTGCACGCATGTGAAAAGTTGGATGTTATCCGATGGGTGGATTGTCACTTGTGGTCCAACCAGCCAGTTGGACTTGAGACTAGCGCTCCCGTAATGTGATTTATTTATTTATTCCTTTTCTACATGCAGAGAAACAGGACATCAATTTAGAGGACAATTAAAACTGGTTTACTGTGCCCTTTTTCCTTTCATGATAGATTCACTAATATGAGCAAAAAAAAAAAAAAGAATTTCATTGAAATGTGTGTACACACACATACATATGTATATGCTCCTGCAAACCAGTTCTCATGAGAGCCATTCAAGTAACCATCCCACGTGATGTGTTAATGACATCCAATCTATCCATCGGCTGTGTCACTTCATGAAACCTCCAGGCCCAGAAATCAGCCTGATCCAAAATGCAGGTGGTCCATAGAAAAGGAAACAAAGTGGGAAGGGACACCCACCCTTGATTTTCACTGGGACCCACCTGAGTTGCAAAACAGCCTATTTTTTTTCTGATCCTTTGTCGAAGCTAGATGAAGGGTCTATATGACCTGGATTGTATATACAAATCATGTGGGAGGACTTCTTAGAGGGTTCTTTTGAGAACCAGTTTGCAGGGTTAGGAATGACACCAATGCTTTTAAGTGACATGCATGTCTATTCATTGATTCAGGCCATTCAGTCATTCATACAATTGTAAGCACACCATGGAGAAAAAATCAAACGGATCAGATGATCCTAAACACACGACCAATAGCATGGACAATGGACAAGGATTCAGTCAAAAACATGATAAATAGTAATCCTAAACACATCATCTTGGAACATCTATTTGATAGCTTCAACTTTGTATTGCTTATGATTCCAAAGTAGCACTTTGGTTTGATGATTCTAATTGTCGGACTCGGATCTCTGGCTTGTAAAAGATGGACAACTGTAACAAATTGGTTACATTCAAATGGTGATAAAAAGCTTAACAACTCTTATTCTCATGACTTACGGAAGAAAAAAGGAAAAAATGAAAAATGAAAAGGTCATCTCATTCACAAACTCAATTATGATATTCCTTCTCTCACACTTCACTCCTCGGAATGTACGAATCTTATAAAGAGAAATGTGCTCTAATATTTCTTAACACAAAATGGCTGAGGAGAGGAAAGGTTCCTTTTTTATGATTTTCTTGGGAACATATAGTGGAGACAAGGTGGGGCCTATAGATAAGAGGATTAGAGTATGCGGCCATGAACCACGGTGTCGGAGATGTGATTCCCTCCTTCCCCACAACCGGTCCAAAAAGGGAAGGACCTTTTCTTTACCTCTGGGGTTAGGAAAATCATGATTGGTATAGCGGATGCATAGCTATGGAACTTGGGTGTGGGTCTCATAATCATCTGATCAGTTTGATTCTTTCACCATGGTTTGCCCCCAATTGTATGAATGATACAGCCCGAATCAATGATTGGACACTTCACGTGTCACTTAAAAGCATAGGGGACGTTGCTAATGTCCCCATGAAAGTGAGGGCGTTAGCAAAACACACAAACACAGACACACACGCACGCGCGCGCACACACACACACATGAGAACATGCACTATGAGGTGGGCCTCATGGGAGTTTCCTATAAGGTCGAGCTTTGCGGCTGTGGGCCCCACTGTGATGGGTCTCATCCACCCCCGATATCGGATGCAACCTCCCATGGTGGGCCATGGGCCGAAAAATCAGGCCAATCCATGACTTAGGTGGCCACACCATAGGGTATAGTTAAGAGTAGATGCACACCCATTAAAACTTTATTGTTTGTGGAGCCCACTGTGATATGGTTTAGAGATCTATCCCGTCCATTGCATGCGTCCCCCTAAGATGAGGGGTCACAAAATTTCAAGCCATTCCAAAACTCAGGTGGGCCCACCAAGTGATTTTAGATGTTTTAGAAATGATTTCTCAGTGTTCCAGACGGTGTGGGCGTGTGGCACTCCTGAGTTCTAGAGATGGGTGACTTTTGGGACATCCCATCACGTAGAGGGGCTGACCCGATCCTGTCCATAGTGTGCATCCCACTTGGATGTGGGATGCACACAAAATTTCAAGCCATTCCAGTACTCATCCCACTTGGATGTGGGATGCACACAAAATTTCAAGCCATTCCAGTACTCAGGTGGGCCCCGACAAGTGATTTTAGATGTTTTAGGTATAATTTGAGAGAGAGAGAGAGAGAGAGAGAGAGAGAGAGAGAGAGAGAGAGAGAGAGAGAGAGAGATGCATGCACACGCACAAACAGAGACAGAGAGAGAGAGAGATGCATGCACACGCACAAACAGAGACACTATACCCTGTGACTGGGTCAAGCACTTGAACGTTCGAGACATGAAGAGGAGCTTCCACAGAAAAAATTCCACCTTCATGACCCTGTCCTTGCTTGATGTGTTTCTTCACCTGTACAGAAATAACTTGCATTGCATTTACGCTACATCTTTGATCTTCCATCTCAACAGTACAATCAGAGGCAAGCACAATGAGAAATTCTTTTTCTAAAATGAATGCTTCCATGAGAGATCCTTTTGCTAAAATGAATGCTTCCATCATGAGTAAAATCCAACAAATATATCTGAAGTCATTGAGTTCAATAGTTGGATGAAAAAAAAAAATGAAAATTCCACATAAAGCATGTAAGTCATGAGATGCAAACACCATGAAATCTTTAGGACTTATTTGGATTGAAGCATCAGCACCTACCTGATTCTTAGACTAGATTGCATTAGGTAGAATCTAACTTTGTTCCATCTATGAGGTGAAAAAGAAAATGCAGGCTGAACAAGATGGCAGATCATTCTGCCAATGTTTTCCTGTCCAATCAAACATTCTCCTCTCACAATCTACGGACAAGATTATATGCCCATGGTTACCTGGATCACAGGTCACTTTGGTACATCGTATGGGAACAGGTATGCGGTATGCTACCTCCTCCAATACGTGGTACAGTAGGGGTAGGATCTGGTGTGCCACTCCAATACATACATTGTGTATGTAATATAGCTTTACATATTTACAATTTATCTGTGAATGATGAATGTTATTATTACACACCCAGCTGCTTAGTATGATATTATAACTCATCATCATCACCTAAGCCTTATCCCAACCCAACTAGTGTTATATTATAACTAACTAATAAATCACTACATTGTAAATATAGATGCACGTGGACTTAACCAATAGTAAGAATATAGAGCCATAATTCGGGTCACTAATAATAGTGATCTGGATCACTTATGACCCATAATCTGGATCGTTTGATCTGGAATGGAGAATGTAGGCGGTTTCATGCTTTGGGTACCATTGGATATGCCATTAGTTTGATATGTCGATTGAGTGATATCCAAACAGGCCCTTTTGCTAGAAAGAGAAAAAGCAAGAGCTGCCCAAAATAAGAATATTAACTTCTCATGGAACATAATCAGCAACATTACCCAATTTATGGGAGTAGACTATAAAAGATATTAGGAAGAAGACTTTGCCAACACATTAAGCCCCAGTAGTTTGTGCACACATCTCTTTACCATCCAATAGTGGCAACTCTCCATTCCTCCCCCCTTTTTAGGGCATCAAGTATTCCCCCAAAGCCACCTACATAGTTGGTCAATCATTCCACACGAATATTCTTCTCTCTCTTCTTAGGCATTCAACCTTCTAGAAATTTTCTTTTCTCATCTAATGTATACCATATGCGGAAACTGAAAGCCCTGCTCATCAATAGTCTTCCCAAAAATGCAGCAATGCTCGATAAACAGCTGCTATTGAGCATCAGATGATAAATCTCAACAAGCCCACTTGACAACATAGCCAAAGCTGCCCAACAGCCAATTCAACACTAATAAGAGTGACTTCGAATATCAGAGACCAGGGGCTGATTGAGTAGTACCATCATGGATCTAAAATTAAACAGCCCACCCTCCTTCCATAGCATCTGCAGCAATAGCACTAGCAGAAACCCTCTCTGTTGCTATTGGATTTCCTGCACCGAAGACATCTACAACACTCCCTCTTAATTGTTTGCTGATGATGACCTGAAGATATGGAGAACAAGGGAGGAGTAGCACAGGTCGACCTGCACAAAAGTAAAGATGCATCCCACTGCAGCCCATTCAATTGCAACAACAAAAACTAAACCGAGCAAAGTCTCTCTTATCCTGCATATCTGCTGCTGAAGCCCCATCAATTTGGCCTATGATGATCAGCATAAGCAGCAGCAAGCAGAACACTCATGCTCTGAGATCGAACATGATCCACTTATCTGCTGCAAAATTACTATGGAAGGCCCCAAGCTCTACCAGCTGGCCTTTCCACGAATTGCTGGAACTGGAAGATATCTACAGCACAACTTTGACATTTTTTTTATTTTTTATTTACTTTGACATGCATTAGAAGCATCACCAACATCTCCATCCCCAGAGTGCTTGGAAAACAATATCTCTGGACACAACTATCTTTTACAGGACCGTTCATCCCAAGTGCACTCATGTGAAAATCAGCTCCAGGTGCTGGGATCTGAGAGTAAATTTACAGGAAGAGAGTCATCCTGCAACCCATATGATTGCATCTCAAAGGGGATAGAAGATCACCTCTAGGCGAGCGACAGCTAACCAAGAGAAAAGACGGCTGTGAGTGCAGAGATCAGCAATGTAGGGTAAACCCAACAAAAAACTGAGAGCTGGGAATCAAGAGTAAACAAACAGAGTGAAGAAAAAAAAGTTGTAGCCTATTCAATTATATTGTTTGATTCATGATGGAAGTTATGGCATTAGTTTGACACCAGCTACCAACCTGGCGCAACCCTCCTTTATCTAGGATTGGGACCAGTAATGAGAGCAGAAAACTCCCACTGGCGCAGACGAAGTGTATCAAATGGCCCAAAAAGTGCAGAAGCAGTAGTCCTCAAGGCGGGGGCCATGCATCCAACTGTCCCACTACTAGTGGCTCCAGAGCACGTCCGCAACCAGTTGCATTCTGCGGTAACTTTCCCCAGGATTACAAAACTAGTCAGAAATTTGCCTCCAATCCTCTTTCCAAAAGCGATGACAAAGAGGGAAAGTCTTTTGCAGCAACTCAGGGGACATCGACCAACACTTGCTTCAAGTGTGGTGGTCATGAACATTACAGGACAGAGTGTCCCTCTTGCAATCTCCAATTTTGCAAGGGGCAAGATGGTGAATGGTACAAAGAAAACTTCATTGCAGATCAAGTGGAAGGTAAACATGAAAGTGACTCAGAAGATGACGAGCAGGAACCTGGGGAAGTCCTAGATGGCCTTAATAAAAATATGTTATCATTGATGGTCAGAAAGATTCTGAAAGCCCCAAAGGAGGAGACCCAAGAAGACTAGTTAAGAATCAATATCTTCCATAAACGAGTATCAGTAGTGGAAAGGTTGCCAAGGTCATCATTGATGGAGGCAATAGTATGAATGTGGCCTCACAAAGCATGGTGAACAAGTTGAAACTGGAACCTCACAAGCATCCCAAGCCATACAAGATTGCGTGGGTGAATGCCATGTTCATCCCTATGACAAAGAGGTGCTTAGTAAACTTCTCCCTGGGTCGCTACGAAGAACCACTTTGGTGTGACATCATTGCAATGAAAGTTATACATATATTATTGGGGTGCCTGTGGGTATACAACAAAGATGTAACTCATAAAAGCTGCAAGAACATGTATAACTTTATGTACAAAAGGAAGCCCATTACTCTCAACCCTATGAAGGATGACAAACCCAAAGGGGCAAAGCCAGCTTCCACAGTGCTTAGTATGGCCCGATTCATGGAGGAAAGTCGTGAGTGGGGAATCATGTATGCTTTGGTAGTATGCAAGACTGATCCAACTGGTGAAGTTGTTGTTTAACCACCTGAGATTTAGAACATTCTATCCAAATTTCAGGATTTTGTTTCTAATGAGATACCGAGCAAGCTTCCGCCCATGCATGACATTCAGTATGCGATTAATTTAGTACCTGAAGTGCCATTACCAAATCTTCCAGCATACTTAATGAACCCAATAGAACATGCCAAGCTTCATCAACAAATGGAGGAATTGCTAACCAAGGGTTTCATTCGTGATAGCCTTAGCCCGTGTGTCGTGCCGACGTTGTTGACACAAAAAAGGATGGCAGTTGGCAGATGTGTGTTGATAGCTGCGCCATCAACAAAACAATGGTAAAGTACTTTTTTCCATTCCACGACTAGATGACATGTCGGACATGATGGCGAATGCCGAAGATCGATTTGCGAAGCAGGTACCACCAGATAAGGATTTGTCCTGGAGATGAATGAAAAACCACTTTTAAGACAAAGATGTATTGTATAAGTGGCTAGTCATGCCCTTTGGCTTGAAAAATGCACCTAGTACATTCATGCGGGTGATGACACAAGCTTTATGGCCATTCATAGGTAGGTTTGTTGTCGTGTACTTGGACGACATCCTCATTTATAGCCGCTCACGTGAAGATCATTTGTCCATCTTTGCCAAGTAATGAAAGTATTACGCCACAATAAGGTCTACAACAATTTGAAGAAATATACCTTCATGAGCTCCAGTGTGGTGTTTCTAGGTTTCATCATTTCAGCAGAAGGTGTGAAGATTGATTTTGAAAAGATAACCATTATCAATTGGCATACTTCGACAAACATTCATGAAGTTTGCGGTCTTCATGGGCTAGTGACATTTTATTGAAGGTTTGTTCGGAACTTTAGTTCCATCATGGCGCCCATTACTGATTGTATGAAGGGTAGTTGGTGCAGCTGGGGCGGGGTGAGATCGAGCACCATCTCTCTCACAGGATAACTGATCTGAATCCACGGATCTATCGAGACTCCTCAACCGATCTACCTCGAATCCATGAAATCTCTTCTTTGAATCCACGAAGAACAACTCGAATCCACGAGCAATGATGAGGAAAAAACTCAAAGTTTTAATAATAATAATGAAAAGAATACCTACAAAACGAGTTTAAGAGAGTATATATAATGAAACTAAACCCTAAAACGTGATTAGAAGAATCCTAATAAAAAAACAGAAGTCAAATCAACTCAAAACAACAAGTTTGCGCATATGCTCGCGTGTTGCACAACCGGTTGGCCATGGGCCACGACCGGTCGGACAGGGTCCGAAATAGTCCAAAGAGTTGGGGCGTGGTTGAGCTAAAATTTTACCAGCCTACAGACCGATCATGACTGGTCTTGGGAGCGGGCGACCGGTCAGACAACCAGTTGTCAGAGGTTATTTCTTCAACAACTTGTCGTTCTTTGGCTCCTTCTTGGCGGATCTCCTTGGGATCTTCTGGGTTCTTCTCTCGATCGGGGGCCATTCTCACTACATCAGTAGTCCATTTGAGTGGACCAAAGCAACAACAAAGGCATTTCAATAAATCAATAGAAAAATGACGGAAGCTCCAATTCTTTGGCTTCCTAATTTTGAAAAGGTGTTTGAAGTTACTTATGATGCATCCCGCATAAGCATAGGAGGTGCCCTCAGCCAGGAAGGACATCCAGAGGCCTACTTCAACGAAAAACTTGATGAAGCACGGAAGAAGTATTCTACACAGACGTAGAGTTTTGTGTTGTTGTGCAAGCTTTGGAACATTGGCGTCAATATCTCATTCATCGTGAGTTTGTGCTCTATTCTTGTCACAAGGTGTTACGTTATTTAAATTCTCTGAAGAAGTTGAGCGTAAGGGACACTAAGTGGAGTGCTTATACTAGGAGTTCACATTCAACTTAAAACATCGGGCCAGCATTGAAAATAAGGTAGTGGACGCCCTCAACTGAAAATCACATCCACTATCTACCTTATCAGTCTCTGTTGTTGGGTTCGAGGAGTTTAAAAGAGGCTATGTAGTAGATTATGATTTTGGGATGGTAATTTCAATACTCACCGCTGGCTTAGGCACTAAATACCCACGATTCAGCCCGCACGATGGGGTACGTATTCTATGATATGAGGATGTCTTCCACTCTTCCTAAATGTTCCTTACGAGAGCTTGTTAAGTGGGAACTTCAGTTAGGCAGCCACGGTGGTCACTTTGGTGTCGACAAAACAACCACTCTGATTGAGGACTTTTTTTATGGGCTAGGTTTAAAGAAAGATGACAAAATCATTGTTTGTTAATGTCGAGTGTGCGAACTAGGCAAAGGTTCTCGAAGATGGCCCATTTCATTCCTTGTAAGAAAACATTGGTCGCCCTACACATCACCAATGTTTTCTTCAAAGAGGTGGTTCGTCTATATGGTGTTCCCAAAACAATTGTATCTGATCGTGATGTTAAGTTTATGAGCTACTTTTGGTGCACCTTGTGGTTTAAGATATGAACTAATTAAAGTTCTCAAGTGCTTATAATCCACAAACAAACGGGCTGACTAAAGCCGTCAACCGCAGTCTTGGGAATCTACTTTGATGTTTGGATGGTAATCATATTAGCTCATGAGGCATCATGTTACCACAAGCTGAGTTTGCTTATAACAGTTCTATGAACCGCATTACAAGACTATCATTTCGAAATGTCAACAAGTATGCAGCCTCGACAACCTTTTTTCTTATATCATTTTTTTTGGGTTAGCACACACACCCATCTGTTAGTACACCCACCCCCACTGTTAGTCACACCGCAATTTTAGCCACCCCCACTTGGGATTTTTTTTTTTTTTTGGTTAGTACACACACCCAACTATTAGTACACCCACCCCCACTATTAGTCACATCGCAATGTTAGCCACCCCCACTTGAGAATCGAAACCAAGACCTCAGTGTTGAAACGAGGTTATCTTCACTCAGTCTACCACTTGAGCTATGGATCGACAACCTATCAATCTATTCCCACTTACTATTGCGACTCAATCAAGCTAGGACACCGAAGCTTTTGCACGACATATTAATGAGATACATGAAGAAGTCAGGTGAAAGGTCACACTTAATAATGAAAATTATAAAGGGAATGCAAACATTCAACAACGTTTTGCAAAATTTCAACGAGTAGAATTATGGTGCGGCTCAAGCCTGAGAGGTTTCCAGCAGGCTCTTATACAAAGCTCTAGTCCAAAAAGGTTGGTCGTTATCTTATTTTGAAGAAACTAGATAATGCATACCTAATCGAGCTTCCACCCAAAATGAAGATCAACCTATTTTTAATGGGGAAGATCTCACAATTTATCTTGGACATCATGAAGACAAGAGCACTGAAGAACAGGCTATCCAGATAACTGAGGTGCTATGCCAACTCAAAGAAATCATTGAAAATGTATCAGATGATCAAATAGTTTCCACATGCCAAGGAGGGTATCAGAAGTTTCTTATCAAATGGAATTGTCGACCGGGATTTGACAACACATGGATACCAACATATGATTTCCAATGCATCAACTCAGAGCTATATGAGGCGTACGCTCCCATTAACTCGACAAAGCCGAGTCTTTCCTAGCCAGGGAGAATTAATGCAGTCGCCCCACATCCCACACGTGCATGCTCCACATGTGTGCACAAAAAAAATGCCCACTTTCCCTTTTTAGCCTATCCTTAATTTCAATAAGATACAATTGAATGCTATTTTCTTGAGCAAATTCACTTGTTGAAAATATCCCCAGAAAACCCTAAAATTTTGAATATCTCCAAGAAATGTCTGGCCCAAGAAATTGCCGAGAAGGAGATTTGTTGCTATGGCCAAAGGTCCAATGACCGGAAGGGTACCTGGCTGCTTCCAGGCCTAAGATCGGAAACATGGTGCCGTACCCGTTGGGACTCGACTCATTTACTTCCCAGTTTGTTTACACGACGTAAACAAAATGGATAACAGAAAAGGAAAAAATGCAATATTTTGGTAATTGAGAAATGGAAGTTACTTGTAATAAAATAAAAGAAAAAGGGGGAAGAACAGATGGGAAATGTGAATTGGGAAAGGGAAGAAAAGGGAGGGAGATACCAGGTTTTTGCCTTCGACGATGACACGATTCTGAGTGCGAATGACGCGCTTGATGACGCCCGTCTCTCCTTTGTCTTTACCCCTTATTATCATCACCTTTTTTTGAAGAAAATTGTCAAAATGGGAATTCAAAACAAAAACATATGGAAAAAATCCATGATATAATTAGAAAAAGAGAAAATGAAAACGGATATGGAGAGAAAGTCTTCTAATACGTTATCTCCTCTGAGGATCCTCCAGTTCTGAATTAGCTTCTGCGCAGCTTTCCATCCCATTCTCTCTCTGTTTTTCTCTCTTCGGCTCTGCTGCAGCTGGCTTCTCCCTTGCGAGGGTTTTAGGAGGGCGTCTGACGGAAGAGGAGGTTTTAGGATTTTAAGATCTAACGTACTCGGGTTCCTAATTACATGTCCTCGACCCCTGGCCTTTACGAGTAACTCAGTAATCTTTATCGTACCGAGTAAACTCTGTTGGGCCCACAGTAGATGTATGTGGTTTATCCACGTCGTCGATCCGTTTTTCAAGATCATTTTAGGGGTTGAACACAAATTGAAGCATATAAAAAGCTAAAGTGGACTACACCACGGGAAACAGTGAAAATAATGATTTTCACCGTTGAAAACTTCCTAAGGCACATACTAATGTTTATTTGTCATCCAACCCAACCTATTCATGAGATCACACAGACATGGATGCAAGTAAAAACAAATATCCGCTGGATACAAAACTCCTACTGCCTCAAATATCTTTCAACAGTATAAATTCAATTTACACAGTTTCCTTTGGTGTGTTCTAATTGAGTTTTGGATATGCTTTATTTTTTGTTTTATGTCTTAAAATTATCTGTTAAAATGGATGGACGGAGTGGATAAAATACATAAACCACCGTGGCCCCACGTAATTTATGTGTTGAGTAGGCTCGAGTCTGCTAATTGCTAGTGGGAATAGCATAAGGGGTGGTTTCAAAACTCTGTGGGCCGCACCATGATGTATGTATTTTATCCACTCAGTATCCATTTTTCCATCTAATCTTAAGTTATGGACTCAAAAATGAGACATCCAAATCTCATGTGAACCACACCACAGAAAACAGTGTGGATTGATTCTTACCAATGAAAACTTTTTGAGGGCCACCGAAGTTTGGTATCAAAATGATATTTGTTTTTATCCTTCATCTAGGTCTATGTGACCTTATCAACAGGTTGGATGGAAAATAAATATTATAGTGGGCCCTAGGAAGATTTTAATGGTGTACGTACAATCCCCACTGTTTTCCTGTGTGGTCCCCCTTAGATTTAGATATGTGTTATTTTTGGTATCGTGCCTTAAAAATCAGATGTGAAAAAATTGGATGTACGGCAGCATAGATAAAATGCATACATCATGGTGGGGAAACAGAGTTTTGAAACCACCCCTATGCTAGTAGCATTGGTATTTGCATATCCGCGCTCTTTGCCAGGAATTCTTGCGCTGGAAAGCTAGGCATGGCTTCCCGTGATGTTTGTGATAAATCCACTCCATTCATACGTTTTTACAACACAAAATAAAAAATGGAGGGAAAATAAACATTTCATGGGGGCCTAAGGAGCTTTTGATGATGCAGTTCAATCAACATTTTTTTTCCTATGGTGTGATCCACCTGTGATTTGGATCTACATTATTTTTGGGCTCATGCTCTAAAATCAGCTGACAAAATGGATGGACAGCATGGATAAAATCCATACATCATGGTGGGGCCATAGAGCTAGCTGGCTGTTGTTGGGGTCACTAGCCAAACCTTGCCCTTTCTGTGAGTGGGAGGAAATGGTTCGGTGATCCGGACCCTCTTTTCCGCCACGCCGTCATGAACACTGCTTTGTGAATCTCCTGGACGGACAATCCTGGCCTTTTCGATCTGTGGCCTAGAAATAGATGGTTCAAAGGAGAAATACTGTAACGGTTGCAAATTCAATTGAAAAAGCAGGCCTAAAGATTTCTGGCCAGGCTTTGGCCTCTTATGCATGCTTTCGTTCTTTTTGGGACGGGCTTGGGCTCAAGCTATTTTAGACCGTCCCAGCCTAGTCGGACCCCGTCTGATCCGACTTAATCGACGTATGTGTATTCTTTCCTACAAATATGCTGTTGCAATCTTCCACATGGGGTGGCAACTCAACACTTAACATATAAGGCCTGAGTTGAGCTGAGGCAGAGCCTTACATGAGCTAGCACATTAGGCCTGAGCCCAAGCTCCAAAAAAATTATGGTCTGCCATGGGCCTAATTCAAACTGGCTCAGTCTATTGATAAAATCCCCATTTCTCACTTAGAATGTTTTTACTCTATTTGTTGACCGAGTGGGCTGCAGATGTACAAAGAAATAGATACTTCTAAGGAATAAAAATCATAGGTTTAAATTCAAGATACATCCGTTATCCAATCAAAGATTACAATAGTATATTCTAGAGTGTAAGGTATACTTACAAAGTAGGGTTAGGCTGTCTCATGTTAAGGAGACTTGAGCCTAAGCCTTGCTTGAAACTTGGGATAGTCCCTCGGCCCATTGCCACCCTTGATCCTCGACTAGGTAACGTGATGTAGAATGGGTCGCTGATTATTTCATGGCCCAGATGGAGCAAAAGAAGACCGGTCGGGGTCGAAAGTGATTTGAACCGTCAGGACCGTAAATCGATCGTATCTCACAATCCGAAATGAGTTACAGGACATATAATATATCAATTTGGGGTAGCTCGAGCTACTTTAGCCAACCAACCCTGCTATGCCGGGTTGCCCAGGCCAGAATCGCGAGATTCGACCGTATCGACGGTCAAGCTAGTTTATTTTCAGTTTTACTATTTATAGTAAGTTTTAATTCGATCATAACTTTGCATCTGTAGGGCTTTAGAGTTAGTGCCCAACATGAAAAGGGCTTAGAATATTTAGTAGAACAACGTGGTTGAGGTCGTTTGATAACTTTCTATTTTTAGCCGAAAATCAAGAGTTCTTGTAGGATTGAATGACTTCTATAAATAATAAGTTTACTATTTATAGTAAGTTGCGTTTTCTAGGAGTTTAAGTTGGAGTTGGATTCTGATACTTTACCTAGGGTTAGTTTCCTATTTATATGTATTGTAATTCCGTTTTTATTCATTCAATTATCAATAAATCTATTATTCGGAATTAATTTCCTCTTTTTATCTTTTATTTCTTCTCGTGGATTCGAGAAACACTCAGTTAGGGAGACGGTGATTGATCTACCACATCCTTCCTCCGTCATAACACAAGCATCAACAAGTGAATTAATGCTTTCATTCCTCAAGTGTGTTTATTGATGGGGTGTTTCTCCTTAGGATGTGAGGAGAGATGTGTAGTTCGAGGGTCTTTGGGTGACCAATCATGTTGGGTCGAGTGGCCGAAACTCACCGAATTATGGCAGTTGCTTGTTGGATTGTTTCAGACAGCTTCAGGCTATTGATGATTGGTGATTGGGCAATCGAAGCTCAGTATCAGGCAACTGAAGTTTGTGTTTGAAGCTTAGTATATCAGGCATCCGAAGTTTGTGCTCCTAGCTTAGTATTAGGCAATCGAAGTTTGCGTTTGGATGATTGAAATATGGTGGTATTTTATCTGTAACTCTGGGACAATTTTAGCCATTGTTGGGTGATCGACAACATTAGGTTGGTCAACCGACAGGTGCGCAATTGTTTTATACAATTTCCTATTTTGTTTCTAATTTCGAGTGTAAGTGCTATATAAGCACATGTTAATGCGGAATTAAGTTAGAAAAGAGATTACACACGTTCCAGAGAGAGAGAGAGAGAGGAGAAAAACAAGAAGAGATTAAGAGAAAGAGAGAGGAAGAAGACTGGTTCATGACATTTATCCGTGACGTGATTGTGTACATAGCTTTTTTAAGTTCATCTTAGTGGTGAGATTTCTCTGTTATCATTCTATTTGATTGTAATCCTCCCTTAAGGGTGAAGTTTATT
Organism: Liriodendron chinense; assembly: GCA_003013855.2. Classification (NCBI taxonomy): domain Eukaryota; kingdom Viridiplantae; phylum Streptophyta; class Magnoliopsida; order Magnoliales; family Magnoliaceae; genus Liriodendron; species Liriodendron chinense. The sequence continues at coordinate 38,969 of PVNU02003200.1, forward strand.
AGATTTGAGTATGTAAAACTTGTGATCGTTGTGTTACTTGCTTTACATAGTGAATTTGTTGGTTGGACGAGGTCTCTTGGATTTTACCTTTATTCGTAGAGAGTTTTCCTTGTAAAAAAAGTCTTAGATAGCATGTGTAGTGATTGTTTATTCACAATTTTGCATTCATATTCCATAATCCAGTTGGTTGTGGATTGTGAGATTTGAAAGTTTGTGCATCCTTTCCCAACATTTATATCATAAGTCATTTTGCTTCAGCTATTTACGCCTTAAATAGCAGATTGGGTCCTTATTCATGCTTCAAAAGTAGACTCACAAGAGTTTCAACATGAAGTCATGGGTTCAAGTACCCATTGTGGTATAAAAAAAGCCATTGGGGTGTGAGTGAGCATGTTAAAAAAAGATGAAGGAAGAAGCTCTCCCTCGCACCCTTCAAACTTGTCATACAAAATGAAAACTTGTATACTATGGTTGTTGGGTGAAAGGGGAGAAGATAAAGGCTTGATTGAGCTTTTGTTAGCCTCAAATCATGTTGTGGCATCCACCATTTGGAGATCCAAATTATTCAGGTGGTGGGCTGCACGGTGGATTGGATATTAACCGAAAATCTCCTTCACAAGATGACTTTAAGAGCTCGTTTGAATACCGCCAAATAAGTTTTTTTTTTTTGTTTCCAGCAGTAGATAAGTAACTTATTTTTGATAAGTTTGATTTATGACTAGTTCTTAATAACTTTTTTACTTAAAATTACTTAATAACTTCAGTTAATTTTTTTAGCTTTTCTACTTTTCACAAGTAGCCGAAGAAAAGCACCAAGGAAAGATGAAAGAGAGGAGAAGTTGGTAAGTATGTTGTTTATCATACAAATTTATATGCTTAATAAGTAGAAAACAATATAAGCTACTTGAGGCATACGTAGCTTATCTTAAGATTCTGGAAAATTGCTTAGAAAAATGTCGAATGGTGACCAATCAAATACATTCAATATTCAAGTTGCACAAGGCCCGCCATGATTTTTGCGTGTCATCCAACCTGTCCAGACGGAATTCTCAATGAAAAAGTGCTCTCTCAACTCTCTCAAGTGGGGTCTATTACTTAGGTGGGCCACACTGAAGGGACAAGGGGGGATGCCCGCCATAGTGTTGTGTATATGTCATCCAACTCTCCATCAGATGCACCCACCAAGATGAAGGGCCAGTACTCCAAAACTCAGGTGGGCCACCAAAAGTGAATGTGCAGGTTTTGAACATGATTGTACATTTCTCTCTGTAGTCTGTTCCAACTGAGTCTTGGTTCAGAACGTTCCTTGGGATGTATGATGATAAACAAGAAGGGCCCACCAAATGCACAGTTTGAATTCCAGATATACATCATGGATTAGCCCAGCTCGAGCAGATGGTAACCATGAGGCTGGCAAACGTACAACAGCTTACCTTGATGTCCCACTCCTGTGCTTAGGAGGTGCTATTCAATGTTGCTGGCCCCCACTGGCCCTGTCGTGGGCCCGGGTTTGTCTTCGGCCCGGATTTTGAACTGTTCGTCCTAGGCCTGACTGACAGGGCTCATTCAAAATTTTGATTTTGGGCCAAACCCAATTACAGCCCTACCCCTCGCTGTGGATTTAGCATGCACCCGTGATCCTCCGAACTGAAAGATCCCAGCCATAGAATATTTGGCATTTTATTGGCTAAGTGGGAAGTATCTCCTTTTCTGACCTTTTCTTGTTGGTAATCTATATCCCTATCAAAACGTTCAGGATTTTTACGAGTAGGGATGGAATTGACAACTCAGTTGGAGTTAGATGTGATTCAGCTGAGTTCAAGTTGGATGCGACTCAGCTGAGTTGAGTCAACTCGATAGATAACAATTTGATTTGCCCACCTCAACCTAGCTAGTCGCTACTTGCCTTCGTACTCAACGAGTCAATCCGAGTCACCGAGTCTTAAAACCTTGCTAGGGAGAACTTTCCGTTGTGCATATACCCATTCATAGTAGGCCCCCGATACCCGACGCTTAGCAAAAGCCCCGCTTGTGCAGAAAAAAAATCAAAAGCAATTATACATTTATATGTATAACGGTATTGCTACAACAATTCACTGTGATTCAGCCGCTGAGTGGCACTGCTTCATTCAATGAATCAATTTTCATTAAAAAAAAATACTTTGGCTTCATTTCTAAATCCGCCATACATGAACCTCTAGCCAAATTTTTAGTCACAATAATCATATCTTGTATCACCCACCAGATGATCAGGCTCATCCAATCAGTGTAGTGGTTGCATCGTGGCCCGCCCAAGAAGGAATCCACCATGTCGTACACCTCAAATTATCATCATACACATGTATAGAATCTAGAGATGAAAAAAAAAAAAAAAAAACATAACTACGCACAAAAGCATGAAAAACACATGAACTTTTTCCTGTTCTTCATGGGTTGAGGAAATTCTACGAAAGATTTCCTTTTCTTTAAATCAACGACACCCCTCATAGTTACTTCTTTATTCGGGACATCCACCACAAAATCAAGCAATCCTGCCATACATCAACGGCAAAAACGTACTTAGCAAAATACAACAGCGTTTGGAGTCGCACGCCCCTTTATTTTTTCAGGAGCGGCAAGGAATGATCACATACATCCATACGTTAGAGCTGTGTGGGCCTCACCTGTGATGTTTATATAGAATCCAAACCGTGCATATGGTGCTCTTTCTCATGTTCAAACATACATCCTAGAATCATCCTCGTCTACAATTCAAGTGAGGCACATTACAATGAGCAATGTACAATCATGCCTAAAACCTGTATATTCACGTGGTGTGGTTCACCTGAGTTTTAGTGGATCTGTTCATCTAGGCAGGTCACACCTGTTGAATGGGTTGGATAATATGTACACTCAACACGGTGGACCCCACATTCCATCTGGAGCTTTCTATGGCCAGAGTCATCCTCACCAACGTACCCTACTTTCCTTGGTGTGGCCCACCTAAGTAATGGATGGGCTGAATGGCACTCACAGCTCACGGTGGGCCCCACAGAGATCATAGGCATGGTAATTACTGAACGTTCGAACGGATGTGATGGTTCCCCCGGACTGAAATAATGGTACTAGCACAAATTGAGGGCGTTAAAAATTTTAAATCAGGCTGAGGCCTAACCCATGAGGACACGGGTCAGGCATGTTGAATTTGGGCCGGGCCTGGGCCCGGCTACTTATCATCTGGGTCCTGACTTGTCTCTGGCACAATCGGCTAAGGCTGACGTGCATGCTGACCCGTGGTAGGCTGATGTATGAAACAGAGCCGTCCATCTCTCTACAGTACACGCAGCAGGCTGATGCATGAAACGGAGCCGTCCATCTGGCGATATCTATCCTGGATGACAATCCTATACATCAATATTCTTCACTTTCCCGCAATGAATGTTGCTGTTAACTATTTCTGTTTACCATCGTGGCTTTGATGGCGGCTGATCAGATGGCTAGGAATTAGGATCACCTGACGAATGCGTATTTTGAAAGATTTGCTGTTCGCAATGCAGTAAACCAGATGGACGGTTCTAATTGTTGCTTCACCCTGAAACGCTTTCTGTGACGAGATGGCTCAAGAGCAAGGCAATCACTGTTAGGTCTGGCAACAGGTCGTGCTCCTGTCATGTCAAAAGTTTGCTGGCCCAAAATGCAGCCCGTTAACTTATGGGTCGAAATCTAAAAACCCAAATTCATTTTACTCATCCGATGGTCACAAGGTTGATGAGGACACATAACAGTCTGACCCAACAACAGCTGCAGTCCACCTAATGAGCCTATTTTATCACCGAAAATAATAGAATTCACTAGTGAAATAAGGAGGAATCACTTGTACATTGCAATATTGCATATGATGGACTATCAAGGTTCATGGGTGGGCTATGGTTTGGTGATCCAGACCATTATGTTAACGGATTAAATGGGTTCACGAGTGAAACAATGACTTGACCTATTAATGGGTATTAATGGGTCAACCCGTTAGTGACCCGACACGGTAAAGCTGGACCCAAACACTAATTTTTTTCGTGCGGGTGGATTAACAAGTCGTGAGGAATTTTGTCAAGCCTAATCACAGTAGCACTTATCAATGATCATCGCTTGTGTAAGTTAGAAGAGTTTTGGGGTTTGTCTCGATGGACCCGTCTTGGTTCATCCCCAATCACCACCGTACGTGTCATCCAGATCATCCATCCGGTAGATTCTCTAATGTTGACGGCCATGTTGCAAAAGCCACATGATCGGGTCCAGTCAATGTGCTTCCCGTCTAATTTGGACGCCTCCAAGGTAACAGATGGACGGTTAGGAACGGAGACCAGTTCGCTCTTTATATAGGGGGCCATCCATGGTAGGGCCCACCACATGGATGATCTGGATTCACGGACTCCCAGCGACACCCACTGAGGTGGGGACCCGCAACGAATCCTCATGGGTTCACCGCATGATGTGTACAAATGTTGTATCTGTGGAGATGGCATCCTCACCGTTCATCCTGGACATCATGAGAGAAGCTCGTTGGCGGCAATGACTGCAGCTCATGTTAGCGGTCATAACAATCACTTGAACCTGCGATGCATCAAAACAAGTTCCCCGCATGCGTCAATATCTCAATCTAGCCTATCTAAGAAGTATAAAATAATTCAAAAAAGACAAATAAAAGCATGTGCAATGGCATGTTAAACCACATGGCCCCTCCTTAGCTTGTGGATCCTCAAACTTTTCCACAATCGAAGATCCTAGCCGTTAAATATATTTCTTATTTTTGGACGAAAAAGTGTTAAAAATTTCCTATTTGAGAATTTGCATAGCGGAGCTCATCAGATCAACGGTCTGGATCACCAAGCCATGGGCCCCCACTTGAGCGGACTGGTGCATCAGGAAACTAATGTTCAAGACCGGAAGCATAGAGAATCAAATAATTTCTCGATTGAAAATGATGTACACATGATTGTACATTTGCATATCATTGGCTGTGATGTATGTATTTTATCCACGCCGTCCATCTATTTTTCCTAGGACTAGGCCCAAAAATGATGCAAGCCCAAATCTTAAGTGGACCACCACACAGAAAACTGTAGGGATTGAACACCCACCATTGAAAACTTCTTGGGGATCATAGACGTTTCGGATCCAGCTTGTATTTGTGTTTCCCTTCATCCAAGTCTGTGTGATCTCATCAATAGGTTGGATGGAAAATAAAACATCACGGCGCCCACTTGATAAGACGATCCTAACCATTCGATCGCTGGCTTGTAAAATGGATGGTCCAGATAAGTTACCACACAAATGACCAAATTCATTGGAAACCACTGTCCATACGGTGGATACCGCCTTGGGTTGCTAATCTTTCTTGGGAACGACTTCGGTCCGAAGATCCTAACCATCTGATCAATGGAACGAAAAACTGAAGGTTATAAAAGAGTTGTTCCGACTGCATGGATGGTCAGCATCAATGTCTCGAAAAGTCCACATATCCAAAAAGAACTCATTTGCACCGTAATTAAGTTCCACCTAATTGCACTGGATCATCCCTTGAGAAACTCCCCAAACAGCAGAAGAAACAGCCCCCAAACCCAAAAGCCGATCATCTTCAGTTCATTAAAACACGTTTTGTATCCAAACGCACCCAGAATGAAAAGAAAGAGATGAATCAAGAGAATACTTACAGTCGGAAGCGTTAGATTTTCAGCGAATCTGAGTGCCTGTTTGGTTATCCCAGCCATCGTATCGCCGCTGCATCTCTCCTTGCATTTAAGTATTTATAGAGATTTCTCTCTCCCTCTTTCTCTTTCAGTTGTGGAATTGCTAGTTGAAGAAATTGAGATTTTGCTTCTTCAAATATAAAATTATAATATTATAAGATAAATATACATATGAAATATTGTAATAGGAAGAGAGCCGGCCTGTCTTTCTCATTATCTGTACATGATTAGACCAAAACCCTCATCTAAAATTCCATTGACTCTTCCTTTGATTCTTTAAATGACGTCTGTATCCTCACCTACCCTGGCCCTCAACACTGTCAAGTGGTTAGGGTTGTCAACCGGTTCGGATCGGGTCCTGTAGCATCCGCGCTAACTGGGTTTGAGTCTTGGGAGGTCCAAGTGTTGTATAAAACTTCCTGTATATTTAGTACACGGCCAAGTCAGATCTATCAGGTTCAAGGCTTGACTTGAATAGTCAATTTCTCAAGACAGATTTGCTGCCCTTTTTCTGGTAATTCCAGCAAGTGCAAATGAAGGAAATCTGCAAATTGTCTTCAGGATACAATGAACTCTCAATCCGAATTTTAACACAAAACTTTGCACATTTAAGTGTTAAACAGATCTTTAGTTATAACACCAATATGCCTTCAAATACGTCCAGAAAAAACACAGTAAGAGGTCAGATCTTTTAATACTGAAAGAGGATGGCTTGATCAGAGAAATGGATAAAATCATAATACTTCTGGATTATGATATCCAGGATATATAGCAATTGAAGGGTCATTGTGTCTTTTTTGGAGAGACTCATGTGCCTCTTCAAGACATCCACACCCTTTCATATGCAAGAGACATTCTGCCATGAAAGGACATGGCTCTTTCTCTTGTGGCAGTTATTTCTGTATCTTTTCAGACAAAAACAGTTATGCAACAGCCTAAAACTGTTGTCATGTGGGATCCAGATCATAGTCAGCATAACTGCCGCCACATGTATGACACGTGGCACAAATGTCACATGTACAGAATGTCTTAATCAACCTCTGACCTAACCCAGGTTCACTCCTTATTGTACTTGTGCGAAGTGCATAGTGCGCCTAATAAAGCGCCAAAAAGCGCCCAAGCAGCCCTACAGCCCACGCCACGCGCGCGTGCGCGGACGGTGCTTCGCACCGTCCTTGTGAAGATTCGAACCTTGGTTCCAATAGCAAAACCCCCTCCTCTTACCAATCGGCTATTTAAACTTTTATGGAAAGTTTTAATAATAAGTATATTTATGTACTTATTAAAAATAAACTTTTATTTTTGAAATTAATTAAACTTTTTTTATTTAAATAAAAACCCAACACCAAGTCCTTTACAGTCGTGTTCAAGTGTCTGTTGGGTTGAATATCCATCGGGTCTTTGGATGTAAGTCTGAGTCGAGCTTTTTATTTTTATTTTTCTTTATTATTATTATTTTTTTAGTAGTCATGTAATGCACGGACCCTGTTAGCTGCGCAACGATGCACCCACCACCAGTGGGGTTAGTGTATCTCCTTAGCATTTCAAACCTGAGACCTGCTGTTGAAACACCTATGCGTCTTCCAACAAGGCTAGCAGGCGAGACACACCAACTCAGAGCTTAATCCAAGTCATCTAAACTAAAAAGTAAGGTCAAATTAGCCATTTGGTGGTAGTGTAAATTGAAAATCTACTCCCACCTCCTCTAGAAGCTCTCAAGTATCTCTACAATTGATGGCCAATATCAGATAGATATCAAGATTTGGTCAAAGGTAAGAAGCGATGCCGACTTAGTTATTATACCATATCTTCAGTTTTTCAATTTTTTTTTTAATCATTTCCTTCCTTATCATAAGTTATTTTCAAACCTTTTTCTTTTATAGCAAAAAGGCATAAAATAAAATTCCTTTTTACATTTTCACCTTTAAACTTCACCTAAATTACAAGTCTTACTAACTAAACTAATTAATAAATGGGAGAGTGGAATGTGTCCAATGAATTCAAGAGCCAATCAAAACATGCCACATGCCATTTTATTCTTGCTATTCTAAAATAATCAAAATCTTTAGAGTTGCATTATTGTTCTCTCTTAGAGGGGTGTTGAAGTTTTTTCCTCTACATTTTTAAGCCCTTTGCTAATTTTGATGGTTCTTTTAGGGCTTTCCTTATGTTGTTCTTTGCATATTGCGATGGTGTATTCCCCTTCTCATATGGTCCCTTATTTTATTCATTTATTATTTTTAAGCAATAATTTAGAGATAGAATTCCAAATAATACTAAATTCCATAAAGTAGAAATTATATGTTTATATGGACGGAGTATGATGCCTTACTCATTCTTTCCTGTAATTGAGGCACTTACTTGAAATCTGCAAACATAAACCACATATAGTTATTTATATCCAAATCACATATATTGACTATTGGATCAACGTGGTTCTATAATATCTAGCTCACCATATACTTCGAGATTTTAACTAGCAGCGATGCCAATAAACATTTTCATCCTCCTATCTATTCTACACACACGTTACCTCTTTGACATGTGTCTGTTTGTAAATGGACTCTTTTACATGAGTCTTAGGCAACCTCATTTAACTATTTGAATAATTAATACATAGTTAACATATTATATTAATATTAAAACTAAACATACCCAACTTGATCAACCTATATTTTAACCGGGTCCAAGTTGATAGACCTGGCCTAGACCTAAACATGGCTAGACCCAATTTAAGTGGGTCCAAGTAATGGACTTTACTGGACCCAACTAGAACCAAATTCTTAATCACACAGCCTCACTTTTTATAGGTCCAAAAAACTGGACCTGTGCCCGCTAAAATCAGGTCGGTTACTGGTTACCCTCCGTTCCAGGCACCAATAGGTGGGCCTACAAGTGGTATCCTCACCTGACCCACTTAAACATGTGGGCTCCTTTTCCAGCCCCGTTTATCAATTCAGACAAGGTCTGTCCTAATTAAACCCCGTAAATATCCAGATCGGATCCTGGGCACTATTTAATATATAATATATGGTAATATTAAAACTAAATGTACTCAACTTGATCCACCCATATTTTAACCAGGTCCAAGTTGATAGACCTGACCTAGACCTGGCTAGACCATATTTAGTTGGGTCCAAGCTAACGAACTTTACAGACCCAATTAGACCTTTTTTTAAGCACAAACACTCGTACACTCACACCACAATGGGTGCACGAACCCATGACCTTATGTTGAAACTCTTATGAGTCTACCATTGAGCCATAAGGTCACAGGCGAACAGACCCAATTAGATCTTATTATAATCAAGGTCCAGGTTGATGGACCCAACCGGACCCAGGTAGAACCAAATTTTAATCAGGTCCAAGCAGACGAGAACTAAACGCTACGGGTCCCAAAAATTGGAACTGTACCACTAAAATCAGGTTGGTTCGCTGTTTACCCCTCCGTTTTAGGACCGATAGGCAGCCCTACAAGTGGCATCCTGACCTGACCCACTTGAACAGGTTGGCTCCGTTTCCAGCCCCGTTTGTCAAATCGATTCTTGTCCATCCATACCTTTTGTACGAGATCATCTATATATAATGTGGGTCCCATGCAGACAATGGTTTTCTTATGAGATGACGGGATTATGGTAGATCAGATATCCCATCACAGGCCGCTCATGAAATGGATGTTGACGGATCATGCATCTTATTCCTAAGCAAGTGATCATGGCCGATCGTAGAATCTTATTACTATTATTGTTGTTGTTATAAGTCGCTTTCTATCCAGCATCATAAGTAGAAAATGAGTCCCTTTGCACATATCCAGCATAGACGTTCGTGAATTCGAGACCGTCCATTTATTAAGCATCACTGTCTATGGCCTGGAAATTCATCCCACTTGGACAGTAATACTTATCTCGTGAATGGTCTTTTACCCGTGTAATGTGAGCCGTTGCCTATCTTTATCCATTTTCTCGCCATTGATAAGACTGTCATTAGTGAAGGATTGATGCACTTCCTTTGCCATGGTCATTCCACGGTGGAGCCCACTAGATGCAATTCACATGGATTGCATGGACCTCCGTGGTAGTCCAACATGGCAGGATTTGATTGGGCATGTTTGGGTGTCAAAGATGACCAGCTTGAATAGACACCTAATCTAATTACTTTTGAAAGGATGCAGATTGTATGGTAAACCTACCTCCACATACCTCCATGGTGTGAGGACTCTGTACGTCTTTTATCCATGCCATCCATCTGTTTTGGTGCATGAGCCCAAAATTGAAGCATATCGAAAGCACAAGTGGACCACACCACAAGAAACATTGGAGATTGCATGCCTACCGTTGAAAACTTCTCGAGGGCCACAAAAGTTTTGCATAAGCTGATATTTGTGTTTTCCCTTCATAAGGTCTGAATGGCTTTATGTAGAGGTAATTGGATGGCAAATAAACATTCATGCTGGAGCCCAAAACATGAGTCCTACCTTTGGTAGTGGCTTGTCACCCAATCAAATCCTACACGTGTCACTATAGAGGTTAGTGCAAGGTCATCACACAATTCGCATTCATTTGTTCGGATAAGTTTATGAGGAACACAGCAACTGGCTCAACAAGTCGAAGTCTAGCTAGCTTCACACACACACACACACAAGCTTCACCGGCATAGAATTTGAGGGAAGGTGCATCATATCTACACGGTAGATGAGGAATGTGGCCTTATTTTCCCCATTGGCCGGTCTCAAAACTTATTAAGTGGCCGCTCCATGGAAAATGGTGTAAAATTATCCCCAAAAGCTTTAGGGCATGTTTGGTCATCCAATCTCCAAATGTAATGCAAAGGAAATGAGCACTCATTACCACTTTAAGGTGTCTATTTAAATAAGAAATATAGCTGGGAATCAAGAGTCAAATATACATAAAAGAAAGGAAACCCATAAAGCAGAAAGTAATCATTACATTTTTATATCACAAAGCTAATGTAATACAAATAATAGTAGTAAACTTATCATTGTCGGCAAACGTAAGTGATGTCATTCCCATGTGCAGGAGGACTGTGCAACGAAGCTAAACCCCTAAGTGTGATGGGTGCCAATTACTTACACATAGACCCCTAGCTCAGGTGGTAGACTGAGTGAAGATAACTTCGTTTCAAGACTGAAGTCTTGGTATTGATTCCCAAGTGGGGATAGCTACCACTGCCCTGTAACTAGCAGTGGGGTGTGTGTACTAACCCAAAAAAAAATAAAATGTAAGTGATGTCACATTTTTTGTAGCCATTTACTAATTGGAAATCCAAACACGCCAATTCACATAATGTGGCACACACAAGTTTGAAATGCTCCAGTGCTCTCGCAGCACTATAATGAGAGCACTATAAGTTATGGTACTCCTAGTTGCATTGGTTCACATGGACAGTCCAGTCCATCAATCCAACTGTAGCAAAAATCAACTGCTAGGATGATCCAATCCATCTTCGGTTCGGCCTTATTTTCTACGGCCATCTTATTTCCAAGCCATTAATTGAACAGTCAAAATGGCCTACCAAAAGTGATATTATAATCAAAAGTAATTCGCCCTAACAAAAAGACGGATCAATTGTAAACTGGAAATATTTAGTGTTAATAATCTTGACCGTTCATGTTAAAAACCATTGATCAGATGGTTAATATTTATTAGATTGGTGCGATGTTTTCCAGGCAGCCCATGAAATTCTCGCTGGACCTGATGAACAGTCTAGATGAATGCATTGGATTGTATATAAGTGCACACCTGATGTACGGAGATCCACATGTGTATTTGGGTGGCATCCCCATCCAGTGTGGAACCATCAGATTAATGGTCCAGATCACCGGACATGGCCCCACTTGTACAAGCTCAACCCGAAGATGTATGATATGATACCTCTTTTGAAACAAGTAAAGATCGAATTTGACTTTCCATTCGATGAGGAATTATATGATCCATGTTCGTCTCCATATTTTAATGGGAAGGAAGCGAATTAGGTGTTACTCGGGGAACAGCTCAGTGGGTGTTACCTCGGCCGTGTGGTCCACATGGGTGATATTTTGTATATCCACACCGTCCATCCGTTTCTACAGCCCATTTGAGGGTGGGGTTCCAAACATTATACAGATCCAAATCTCAGGTGTACCAAAACACTGGTAATAGTGGTGATTGAGTACCCCACCATTAAAATTTTCAAAGAGCTGATCCTAAGGTTTTTTAATGTTTATTTGCAATCCAAGCTTTTTATAATCTCAAGAATTTATGGATGAAAGGAAAATATAAATATCAGCTTCATCCAAAACTTTTATTGCCCACAAAATGATTTTAATTTTCATTCATCATTGTTTATAGTGGTATGGTCCACCTGAGATTTGGATCTTCTTAGAGTTTGGTATCACGTCCTAAAATGAGATGGAAAAACAGATGGACGGTATTGATACGTAAAAAATATATCAAGATAGGCCCCACACGGTTAGGGTAACACCCGCTAAGCTGTTCCCAGGGTAACACCTAATTCGCTCCCTAATTGAAAAATGCTCACAAGGCGTCCAACGTACTGTAACTTATGGTAGTGTCGACCTCCATGAGTCCACCCTGATGTTTACATCAGATCCACTCCGTCCATAAAGTGCATACTCCGATTCTAGATAATAGGGGAAAAAATCATCCCCAACGGAATCTCAGGTGTACCACAACACAGGGGAACAGTTGGGAGAGAAGCCGACCGATAGAAGTTTCCACACTGTTTGTGGGGCTCACCGAGCTGTGTATATGCAATCTGATCCATTCATCGTAAGGAATGAAGGGACACAAAAAGAAAATCAGGCCATTGCAAAACTCATGCATGACACACTAAGTAAATCTAGAGGTTTTAGTCACGATTTTAAAATGTTCCCTTAGGTGTCTGTCCACCCCTGCGTCTTACTGGTCTAATATTTAGGTGGGGCGGCACACCAGATGGACAGAACGAATGTCATGCACACATCACGGTGGGCGCCACAGAGCTTGACCCCTACTGTAAGTCTGTAAGTTAAGGCTATGGTAGGGTCGACGCCACGTCGTGACCAGAAAACCAAATTGGATTTTTTTTATTTTTTATTTTTATTTAATGGTTAGCGTTTTTGGCATGTTTGGATAATCAAGCAGACAATTTCTTGCACGCCACAGAAGACCATCAACATCCTCTATAATAAATAATAAAAGGATTTTGAATATAAACATACGTACATTGTATTAGATTTGAAAACGCTTTGCACGACTCTAGTTCAGACAATGTCGGCGTTACATCCGCTGGCGTTTAATGAACGACTACATTTGGATAATAAGATCTAACCCGTCCATCAGGTGTGATACCCTTGTCTGGAAGGGCCCCATAAATCAGACTGATTCATTCCGACTTTTTATTTGGGGGGGGGGGGGGGGTGGGGTGAGTACATTAGTCACACCCCAATGTTAGCCACCCCCATGACGATTATTTTATGTGTCCATGCTGTCCATCCATTTTTCCATATTATTTTAGGTCATTACCTGAAAAAGGAGGCAAATACAATTATCAAGCAGACGATATCATAAGAGACGATACCATAATGGCCCGTTTGGCACCATGGATTTGAGGAGAAGTGAGGAGAAGTGGATTCCATGATATGAATTCTCATAGATTCCACTTCTTATCAATTCCAGATTTTCTATTTGGCAGCCAAGATTTGAGAGAAATCAAACATGAAGGAATGGACGGTGTAAATTTTAATCCCCACCGTATGCCCATTGTATTAGCCTCGATTTTTAAATCCACGCCATTCATCCATTTTTACATATCATTTTATGCCAAGATCCAAAAAATAAAGCAAATCCACATCTAAAGTCGACCATAAAACAAGAAAAAATGGAGAGTGAGACCTTTATGATGCACAAAAGTCTTGGATTAAACTGAAATTTGTGTGGTCCCTTCATACCGGTCTTTGTGACCTTATCAACAAGTTGGATGGAAAGTGTACATCATGTTGGGTCCCATAATTAGGGACACATTACGGTGGGTCCCACGTTGGGAAGGATTTCTCCTCAAATCCCACCTTTTTTTTAGGATTTGAAAAAGGGCTAAAAGTGCCTTTTTGAGTTCTCCTGGATTCCACTCAAATCCACTTCTCATCAAATCCATGGTGCCAAACATAATAAAGCAACCACTTTCTCCTCCTTTCTCCTCCTTTCTCCTCAAGTCCATGGTGCCAAACGGGCCATAAGGAACTGTGGTGATTGATCATCCTACCATTAAAAACTTCTTAAAGCCCATCTTAATGTTTCTATAGTGTTTATTTCCCATCCAATCTGTTGATAAAGTCACATCAGCCTTGATGAAGGGAAAAACAAATATCATCTTGATCCAAAACTTTTGTGGCCCCATTAATGGTCAATCACCACTTTTTGTTACGGTATAGCCCACCTAATAATTAGATCTACTTCATTTTTTGAATAAGGGCCTAAAATGATATAGCAAAACGGATGGACGGCGTGGATACATAATACACACATCAAGATCTATGGTGAAAATATGACTTAGCCTCTTATGTACGGGGTTGATCTGATGGATGTTTGTCCAAATCTCAGATGTGCCACACAATAAGAAACAGTGGTGATTCAATGCTTGCCCTTAAAGCCTTCTTGGGCAGCCGAAGAAGTTTTGGATGAAGTTGTACTTTTGTTCTCCCATCGTCAATATCACGTTGGATGGAAAATAAACATTACGGTGGACCTAATTAGTTCTCAATGGTGGGCATTCAATCATCACTTTTTCCTACGGTGTGGACCACCTGACATTTGTATCTGCCTCATTTTTTTGGCTCATGACCTAAAATAATCTTGAAATATGGATGACCAGCGTGGATAAAACATATACATCATGATGAGACCCACATAGCACCAAGCAATAGCCACGTCTTCCCGTATGCAATGTGCACAGAGAAAATTTCTAAGATATTTTTTATTTTTTGAATTTTTTTACGATTACAGCTCATTAATGAAAATGATATCAGCTACCTCTTCAATTTTTTCTACGCATCTTCATTAATAGGTTGGGCATTTTTGTCATTTAAGAAAAATTATGACGAAATTATAAAAAAATTTAACAAAAAGTACCCCTTGACAATAACTCGATTAATAAAGTATCGTAATGAAAACGTAATTTAAAAAGTACTTAATGTAATTACCGTATTAATAAGGTACTATTATGTAAAATTCCATGCTATAAAATGATGAGATTTGCTAAACCTACATGCCTGCAATAGATCCCATCCATCCATCAGAAGGTCCCCACTATACTGATGCCCTAGCCCTGGCCCGAGAATCAGGTTGATCCACTGGTCAGGTGGGCCACAGTTTGCAAAAGAAATGTATTGCTCTAAAAAACTTCGTTGAAGCTTTCTAATCCACGGACTAGATATAATTTTAGAAAGACGTACAATATTGGGCCATCTTGATGGATGGATTGGATGTTGCACCCACGTTGCATGCTGGCACATGTGTGGTGGGTACGTGATCTGTATTGCGTTGCATACTGGCATGTGGGTGGCTTGTACATGATCTGTCTTGCACACCCCTTTGGGATTAACAGAGCTCTATGTTATGATATGTTGTCCATTTTGACAAGAGTTACCACTGCTGACGGATGGGGGGCCAAGTTCTATGTCTATATATTGTAAGAAGCATCAGTATCTCAGTTGGGAATAGCGATGAACCATGCATCACAACATAGGGGCGGCACCGGGGAAGCGGCTTGGTTGGTGTGCCACACACCACTGAGGCGTCACCAAGTTCTGTGGGCTCGACCATGATATATGTGTTATATCCTCACTGTCCATCCAGAGAGACTATTTGATGGCATGAGCAAAAAAATGGAGCAGATCCAAAGCTCAATTGGACCACACCACAGAGAGAAGTGGGGATTATGTGCCTACCATTGAAAACTTCTTAGAGGGGATCAAGCTGATATTTGTGTTTTCCCTCTGTCCAGGTCTGTATGACTATATGAATAGGTTGGATGGAAAATAAACATTATGATGGCCCTAGGAAGGTTTCAACGGTAAGTGTCATCATCTCCTCAGCCTAATGATTTTAGGCTTGGGCGTATACCCTAAAATAATTTTTTAAAAAAATGAATGAATGGTGTGGATATAACACATACATAAGGCTCATGAAACTTGGCGAGGTTAATCCGCTCGGAATTGGGCTACCCAGGCCCGGCCAGGGCCAGAGCCTAGTGTTCAGTCTAGGCAAGGGGCAATGATTAAATGGCTCAGCCCAGCCCATTGGGCTGGTCTAATCATCAATTGGGTCAAACACGAGAGAATGAACTACCCCGCCCGTTCCGAGCTTGCCACAAGCAGGGGCTCTGAAGGGCCATCATGTTGTATGGGTTTTACCCACACCGTCCATCCATTTTGCCATATCATTTTAGGGTACAAGCCCAAAAATGTGGCAGATCCAAGGTTCAAGGGGACCACACCACTGGGCCGACTGTGATGTATGGGTTTTATCCACACCATCCATCCATTTTGCCGGATCATTTTAGGGGGCGCGGATTGGGTACTACCCGCATCAGGACGTAGGTAGAGACCGACTGTCCTGTCAGGGGATCTGTGGGGGCCACCGTGATGTATATGTTTTATCCACACCGTCCATTCATTTTGAACAATAATTTTAGTCCGCTATCCGAAGAATAAGGCATATTGAATGATTAAGTGGACCACACCACAAGAAGCAGTGGGGATTGAATTCCTACCGTTGAAAACTCCCTAGCACCCCCACCGTGATGTTTATTTTCCATCCAACCTGTTAATAAGGTCACATAGACATGTATAAAGGGTAAACATAAATATCAGTTTGATCCAAAACTTCTGTGTCCCCCAAAAAGTTTTCAACAGTCAGATTTCAATCGCCACTGTTTCCTGTGGTGTGATCCACTTGAGCCTTCAATCTGCCTCATTTTTTGTCTCATGGCCTAAAATTATTGTTCAAAATGGATGGACAGTGTGGATAAAACATATACATCATGGTGGGCCCCACAGATCCCTGACAGGACCGTCCGTCTCTACCTGGTGGGGGTAGTACCCAATCCGCGCCCCATTTTAGGATACAACCCCAAAAATGATGCAGATGCAAGTCTCAAGTGGGCCGCACCACAGGAAGCAGTGGTGATAATGATGTCCACCTTTGAAACTTCCTAGGGCCCACTGATGTTTATTTTCCATCCAACCTGTTCATAAGATCAGGTAGACCTGGATGAAGAGAAACCACACACATCAGCTTGATCCAAAACTCCTGTGGCCCCAATAAGTTTTCAATGGGAGGAGTTTAATCTACAGTGTGGTCCACTTGAGCCTTGGATCTGCCTCATTTTTAGGTCAATACCATAAAATGATATGTAAAAATGGATGGACAGTGCGGATAAAATCCACACATCACAGTACCCCTCAGAGCCCCTGCAAAGCACGGAACAGGCAGGGGTAGTACCCAATCCACGTCCGTTTTGAGTTTGCCTACTCAACATAAATCTGGTAGTTTAGAAGCACTTTTGGCTTAAAGGTCATGTTTCTATGATTAATACTATTTATACGATGGGATTCCTTGTGGAATGTGGAGATTCAATAATATAATTCTTAGATTTGGACCTTTGATCATTGGGGACTGAGGCTATGGCCGAGGCCTTTTAGCCCAACTAAGGCCAGGGCTTAGGAGTTAGGAGACTACGGCTGGGCCCCACATGCAAGACATTTCCCCAAGCGACGCTCCATTACAGTCCTCCATTTTGCTCCACCCTCTGCCAAATCCCACCATATAGTTTGGCTTTACAAAATATCATACATTTACTGTTCAGACGGCATAGATTCCTTTGATAGGGTGGAATTGATTGGTCCACATAAACAAGGGTGTGGCAACATCTAGTATTGTGGAAATGTTACAAAAGAGTTCCTCTGATCAATCTCTCTAAAGATCAATCTCTCTAAAAGCAAAGTACAATCAAGTCAAGAAAATAAACAGAAAAAAAAAAAAAAATTGTTAAGATATTACAAAATAGTAACCTCCTGCCTCTGATCTCCACCTTTCAGACCAAGATGACAGGGGGGAAAGAAAACTTTCAGTACTCATCATCTGTGGTGATAGTCAATACATGATTGAGCAGAAAACATACCTTACCATATCCACAACATCCAAGATCCAACGGAAAGAAAGGGCTGAAACCCAACAAGCCATCTGTGCAAACATGACATCTGCAACAACCTTCTCATCTAACAAAGTCCCTGCACCAGTATAACATTGTGTTCAAGTGCTTATGTTCTTGCATGGAAAGGAAGAGACCCCAATACTCTCAATAAAACACCACAATCATGGTTTTAAGCCTCTCCAAAAGTGCCTCCACATTACTGAAATTCCAACTGTTTCTTTCTTTTGAAATGCCCCGCAAAAGGGCAAATGGTAAAATCCCTAAAAGAATCTTTCTTCTGAAATACAATGTTTTCTATGTTGTGGGTGTTTAATAAAGAGAATTTTAAAGAACTTGAGATCCTACAAAATGCTTCCCAATCCTGCCCTAGGCAATTTGAAGCTCCAAAATATGCATATGATGACACCTCTCCTCCCTATGTAGCGAATTCTGGAAAGAATCACCTTCCAGTGGACTCACCATGTGCAGTCCATTTCCATCTCCTATCACCACATGCAACTTGGAGATCCACAAATGTTTTTGTGTTGGAAACATATACAGATGTCATGCATGATGGCTTTTATTAAGTCCGATTCACCAAGAAGAACTAATTCATCTGTTTGTTCTCGAGATTAACACTTAGTATGTACCCATTTTCCAACTTCTCAAAATTATGCATGTGAAATGGAATTGCACATGTTTAGCAATAGATGATTTGTTAAGTTCTAAGATCACCCTGTCGAACACCGTAGAAAATGCTTCACAAGCTAAAAAACTCAATTGCCAAGGAGTGACTGTGATTATTGGAGTTTATCTCTCGAATCATGCTTGCCTTTTAAAGAAATAAATTTTATTTTAAAACAACAGAGAGAGAACATCAAGACAGATACACTGACCAATACTGAGTGACTCTTCATTCCTTCACGAGCAAAGTCAATTGGCCATCATTTGAATCTCTCGGAAAGCAAAAGCACAAAGCTGAATTTATAATATACAGGAAGCAAGCCTCCACAACCCAAGTGTAGCAAATGAGACCCGCAATACGACATACTGAGCATCTCCCTCTATAATCAACTTCCCAGAGCACGAGGACTGGAAGATTGGTAGCCCTTCTCAACAACAAGGCCACATTTGGCCCCACCTTGCCACATGGCCCAATGAATGCCATCAAAATCTCCTCAATATCAGTTCTCAAAACACAAATTTATCAGGACTTCTGTCTTCCATAGAGCAGCCATTAAAATTTAAGCTTTAAGAAAGAGCGAGAGAGGAGATTCCCATTTGACCTTGGCTTTCATCTTCTTCTTACCTTTTCCATAAATTTGTGTTGCCTTTCAAAAAAAAAGAAGTATTGGATTGCCTAGCAGCACATGTTCTCTAGTGGCCAAAAGAAAGAGCCTCAACATTCTGTTGCCTTTTGCCCCTAGCTGGCTTGTTCACTTCCAGGACAAGCCTCTGGCATTATGCTTCCAAATCCTCAACCAATACTCCTCGACCAGCATCAGAAGTCCACATTGTATATGTACATTTCTAATGGAAACCTTTACACCATGTCAAGGTTCATTAGTTATATTAAAAATTATCCAAAAGGGTATGATAATAATTAAGCATAAAAGATTAGTTCTTGTATACTGATAGATAATAGCAGGGTAGCGACTTAGATGAGCCATGTCCAGGAGTGTTGTATCTTTGTTACATAGCCAGCACCTTTATCATCCCAACACCCTGATCAATTACGCAAAGGAGTTAATCCTAATATCCCACGAGCCGCACCTAAGCTTTACATTCTACACTACAACCCTCATAACTATCACCATATAAAAATAGATTCTTGACACTGGTCTATACAACCTAGGAATTCAAGAAGCAAGACACAAGACCTGCCCCATATGTCACTTCAAACTTTACTTTGTCACTCAACCGAACCATAAAACTAGTTCACTCAATATACACCTTTCCCATCCCATTTGAAGTACTCCTCACCTTACATAATTCCAAACCCTGATCAGTTTCCTTAACCAGAAACCTCAAAACCCATCCCCATCTCTTATCTCAATTGATTACTACACCGCCACCCCCAATGCTCACTTCCTTTCTTGTATTCATATGATGCCAAGCATTATGTCTTTTTGCAACTCCAAGTTAATTGGTAGATATTGGCATCTTCTTTCCCCCCACACAAATCCTATTTGGATTTTTTAAATTTTGGCCATAACTTCAAAATTTTAAATAGCGATGAAGCATCCCTCCATGACCAAGGTTAAATTAATCAACTTTATTATTGTTATCATTGCTCTTCTTCTTCTTCTTCTTCTTCTTCTTAAAGATGATGATTTCAGTATTTCACGAAAAGAAATAGGTAGCATACGAAAAGAATAAACACATCCAAGTAATTTCCAAAACAGATAGGTGGCCCGCAATGTTGTTAAAATCATACAATTTACGATTCGAATCGTATTGTACACTCGTACGATTCAAACAGTTGAATCGCAAATCCCATTGAATTGTACAAATACGATATTATCGTGAATCGTACGATTCGAGTTTTTCAAGTGAAAACTGGCATCGTCCAACTAAAAAATCTTTTCTTTTTTTTTTTGCAAATTTTTTTAGGGATTTCTCTTTTAAAGTGTAGTTACGCTCGCCCTCATTAGAAAAACACATCTTTTGCAACTTTTGAGAGATTTTAGGGACTTTCGGAGGTTGTGGGGCCAAGAAATCTTGAAGAAAGAAGTTCTGATATCTTTTTCATCGTTCGACGGTATCAAACACCACTTGTTTCGTTAATTTTCTACATTTAAATAGGTATGAAAACATATAAAGTAGCCCCCCCCCCTGGTCGGGGTGCACTTAGAGATCTAAGGAAACATAATACAAGACACAATCAACACTACCTACATTAGAATATCTCATCTTTTCCTTGTTTAATCTTTTCTTTTTTCCTTTCTTTAATTTTTTAAATAAAATATCATTTGGTTCATGTCTTTTAACTTGATTATGATATCATACCACACAATGATACATTTATACAAGGATACAAACATACAATTAATGACGAGAATCATGTTATGGTTAAATAGTTTTTTTTTTAGCATATTCATGAGAAAATGGATGAGTAATATGTTTTTTAATCTTTCTGATTTATTTACAATTTTTTGTATTTTGTTATAATATATTTATGAAAATATGAAAAAATCTTACAATTTACGATACGATACGATTCAAACCTGATTATGATTCACAATACGATTTACGATTTGACAACATTGGTGGCCCATGAACTCCCCCTCCAGCAAGAGAACCAATCATGCAATTAGTCTCTCCCATGGTGTGCCATAAAGGCCGTTATGTAAAGGTTACAGGGTTGTAACGGTCATAACAACCGTTATGGAAAAAATGACATGTAATCACCATTAATGGCTTATTACACTCCCTGTAAAGGCCGTAGCAACCCTGTAATGGTCTGTTATGGCGCAAATATAGGTTTTTTGGATATATATTTTTTTTAACGTTTCGAGGCAGATATATTTTTTTGGGGTTTTTTCTTTTAATAAAAAAAGGGACCGTAATGGCCATTATGAGGGTCGTAACGGTGGTGGCCGTTATCCCAATATGAGTACACCAAATGTGTAGCCTAGACGTGAAGAGGTGAATATCCTAGAAGATACTGGAGAACTTTCAAGGTTCTTCACCACCTTTCTGAGCCTAGGAAACAAAATTGAAGGAATCTCCTTCAACAATGATCCCGTAGGCCCTCAGTCATGCCATGAGACAACTCAACCCTGGGTTCCCAATCAAAGACATGTTGAAATCAAGCTTCCATCCACCGGGAAGGAGAGTGGGTGTCAACCATGAACTGTCTCCATCAATTTCTTTTTTTGCAACATTCAAAAAATTTACCACCGCCACCCCCCCCCCAAGACACACAAAGCACCCCCACATCAATTCCCAATAAGAGACTCTTTGGTGTTAGCAGCTTTAGCCCATTATATTAATGTCCTCATAGCCTTTAATAAAAACTACATTTGGGGACCACATCTTGTCCTTGAAAGGATTGAGCACATTTTGAACTGTCCCCATTTTACGGGGCTCACTATTCATTGTCTGGATGACAGTGACATTCTCTTAACAGGTTTAAGAGTTGGGTAACAAAGGCTTCACCAATCTCCTTTATGGAGTTGACATGCAAGACTTAAAAATCAATTTCACCAATATAATTCGGCACGTGAAAAATCAAATTTGGACAACACCACCAACCCATTGATGATGGAACCACAATTTCCCTACTGAGCATCTCCAACATAGGACACTATTAATTATAGTAACAGGATAATGTGCAAATACAACCGAAAGAAGCCTGCTCAATTCTATCACCCAACAACTAGTTGGATGAGCCACTACAATAAGCCATCACTCCGCTGTCCAAGATACTTTCCAGTGCTAAAAACCCGCTCTAAGCGGCAGTGTCAATGAACACCACATCAAACAACTAGCACTGCATTCAAAGTACTATTCCTAGAACTAAAATGCAGAGGTTACAGCCAGATTTCCACAGCAACAGGCGCAGATTATGAAATGCTAACAAAACTATAATATGCAGAAGATTTCTTGAAACACACACACACACAAAATATAGAATCATTCTAAGATGATACCTTACCTGGATAATCTGCTTCTCTTCGCTGATCCATCTCTGCCGTTCTTCCCCAAAAATAGTGCCCGCTCCCTCTCTTTCTCCCGCCTCTCTCTCTTCATCCTCTCTTCTCTCAATTCCTCCAACGTCTTCTTCCCGCCAGACTTCTTACCACTATCCCCCCGTTCCGAACCAGAGGCAGCAGCATCTCCATCACGGGCTGCTGCATCTGCACCATCCGACGGTCTTGAAAGGTACCACGGTGCCTTCACACCTTTCCCAGCAAGACCATACGCCAACCTATACTTCTCATCTTCCGGCAACACGACTTTGGCAGCAGCGGCATCCCTCTCTTCCCTCTTCTGCTTCTTTTGGGCATTTCTTCGAACAGTGTTACTTTCTTCTTCTACTTCTCCAAAGGCAGGGAAAATTTTCAGACCTTCAAAGAGATTGATGTGCTTTGAGTCGGAGGGGCTCGGTTCGTCCGCAGTAGATGGTTGGATCGGTTCGTCAGCAGTAGACGGTTGGGCAGCGTCCTGGTGGTGAATGCCGCGGGCCTGACGGAGGCGCTCGAGGCGGAACTCGGCGTCGCGCTTGCGGGACTGCTCCTGTTTGAGCTGCTCTTCTCTGGCGGCGGATTCTTCGTCGAGGCGGACCTTCTCTCGGTTCTCGTAGTTGTAGACGTTCCAGCGCTTCTGAGGGAGGATATTCAGGCCGCCGTGCCCTCCCATCTCGTTCTACCAATCGATCGGGCGATCAACGGTCTGGGATGGAGGGATGCGATTTTCCGGTCCCTTTGGGTTCTAGAGGGGATGGAAATCAATGACGGTTAGGGTTTCAGAGAGAGGGAGGGAGAGAATCGAAGAGAGAGAGAGAGAGAGAGAGAGAGAGGTCTTTTTCAAGATTCGACTATAGACGGGGCAAAGAGACCAGCAATGTGGGTGGGACCCTGAACCTAGGGCCCACCTGGATGTATTCTTTGTAGATCCATGCCGTCCATCTGTTTCTTCATATTATTTTAGGATGCAGTCCCAAAAATGAATCTGATGAAAATTTTAGGTGGACCACACCCCAAGAAACAGTTCTCATTCAACCATGACCATTAAAAACTTCCTGGAGTCCACCGTAATGTTTATTGACCATCCAATCTGTTGATAAGGTCACGTAGACAGGGATGAAAGAAAAAAACAAATATCAGGTTGATAGAAAACTTTTGTGGCTCACATAAGGTTTTTAATGGTCATTAACCAGTGTTTCTTATGTTGTAGTCCACCCAAAATTTTTATCTTCTTCATTTTTGGTACCATAGTACAAAATAGTCTGAAAAAGCAGATTAACGGCATGGATCTACAAGGAATACATCCAGGTGGGCCCTAGGTTCATGGTCCCACCCACATCGCTTGTTCCAGGGTCTCACCCAAGTCGCGCCCGGCAAAGAGAGACGGACGCGAATTAGTTGCCACCCGGATCCAGCCGGGTTGGTGCGACCCTGACCGTGGTGCCTACCTCGACGTATGCGCTGTATATCCACTCCGTCCATCCTTTTTTCCAGCTTATTTTAGGGCATGGTAAAAGTTTCTTCAAGGCTAAAAAAGTTTTTGATCAAGCTGTCATTTGTGTTTTCCGTTCAGCCACGTCTTTGTGACCTTACCAACAGGTAGCAAATGAACATTACGGTGGATCCTAATAAGTTTTTAACGGTAGGTGTTCAATGATCACTGTTTCCTGTGGTATGGTCCACCTGAGGTTTGTATCTGCTTCTTTTTTTGTGACCACGCCATAACATAAGCTGGCAAACTGGATGGACAGCATGGATATACAACGCATACATTGTGGTAGGCCCCACGGTCAAGATTGCACGAATCAGGTCCAGAAAGAACCTTGGAAGGTCCGAATATAGACGAATCAGAGCCGTTAATTTTGCCTCCATCCCGTCAATATCCAGCGTGTGTTGCCAGACACTGGACCAACATGCTGAGATGGTGCGACGTTTTGAACTGTCAATATTGTTGTTACTACTATTTAGTATGCTTTTTTCCTTCCATAACCATGCTCCATTGATAATTCTAACCTTTGATTTTTAGAGTTGAATGTGAGCTACTCAAATTTCTCTTTTTGTTGTGCAAGATTTACCTATTGATCGTGATGGTAAAAACAATCTCTTCAGTGTAATTTTCTAAGTACCCTTGCACTTACGCTTTCATGAGATTTCACCACTCATGGGGCCTCGTGTTGAAACTCCTGTGAATCTACCAAGGTAATGATATTACTAGCTGGTAAAGATATTACTTCAAAATTTATGCGCATGCTAGCACGCAACAGCTTTAAAGCAGCCATTGCTTACTGGCTTCAAAGCTGATTGGTAAGACACACTGGTGCAAAGCTTATTGGTAAGACACAGTAGTGCACACACTAAGAAGGATGGGTGTGTTTAAAGCTTATTGGTAAGACACACTAGTGCACACACTAAGAAGGATGGGTGTGTTTGAGAAATAAAACCATTAATGATTAGTAGGAGGCAAAATGCATGTAATTAAGGTTTTATCCTCAACATGTTACGGTAAAAAAGCAAAGCGCCGTGTACTTATGTTTTTAGGTATGGTTCATAGTAAGGAGGGCAAAATCATCATTTTGATGCAAAGGAGTCTTCAAATTGGAAGTGGACCAGCTTACTGAGTGATTAAGTAAACTATGTGGGGGAGCCACCATGATGCATGTGTCTTGTCTATATTGTCCATATATTTTACCAGCTCATTTTAGAACATGATCTTATAATTGAAGCATATCCAAAGCTCAAGTGGACCATACCACAGTTGGGATAATGACGTCCACTATTGAAACCTTCCTAAGGCCCGCAATGATGTTTATTTGTCATCTAACTTATTTATGAGGTTACATAGACACGGGCGAAAGGGAAATCACAAATGTCAGTTTGATCCAAAACTCCAGTGGCTCTTAGAATTTTTCAACAGTAGGTGTTCAATTCACATTATTTCTCATGGTGTGGTCCACTTGAGCTTTGGATATGCTTCAAGTTTGGGTTCATGACCTAAATTGAGCTGATAAAACATGGATGACTTGGATAAAAGACAAACGTCACAGTGGGGCCCAGAGAGTAGCACACTAACTTATTCCAGCATGCAATCTGCTTCCCTTCACATTTACCTGTGGAGCCATGTGAGACGTCCATTGCACTATTTCATTGGGCCATGTCGTGGGTTGCGAGAGATTATAGAAATCTCCGGTCAATCTATTTACTAACAATTCCTATCCTTGTCCCCAATAAGTCCCATAAGCGCGAATTGCCAGTAAATAAGAGACATGAATCTCTCGTAACTCTGATATAACCTAATGAAAAAGTGCCTTTTTGCACAAGTTAGATGTAGGGCCAGCAGTGAAGAGGGCCCAAATGACTTTTCATCCGAAGGAATATTTGCTCTTCAATATGGGCTTCATCTTTGACAAATGCACATAACACTTTATTATTAAATAACAGTAATATTATGGGGAGATAAAATTTACATCCAAGGCCACACCTATCAAAACTTTTGTTAGGTCCAGGCCTAAAAAAGAAAAAAAGCTCCCCAATTAATGGAGCTTGTTTCGACACATGGGTTGGGTATACATCATGCCTAGGCCAGGTATAAAAATTAACAATGAGATTTCACACAAGTAATATTTCAAATATACTACTCGTATCGAGGTTTAAATCAAATGAGATTCAAGAGTGCATAGCACATGATTCTATTAATTTGGCATTGGCCATAGTATCTCATTCAAGGGTTCCTATTCTTCCACTTGTTGTAGGTACTATTAGTTAATTAACTAAACTAGACTTTCATATACTTAAAATTAATCAGTACGGTTAATGGATCTAAGTTGGGTCTGTGCCAACGTTGGGTTTGGATTGGTCAATTTTAGTATGGCCCAAATCAGACTCATTTTAAAACTAGAACTACATCGCCCCCGGGTTGATTTTGAGAGGTCTCAAACCTAACCCATTTAGTATTTGAGGTTAAACTTTTGGACCCAAATGGCTAATTTTGATCTGTGGTCCAATTTTTGGACCAAGATCCACCAATGACCCACCGGATTGACCCAACCTGTTTGCACTCCTATTATCTGTGCTTTAGATTAGTGCCCTTGCTACTCTTGAGAATGTGAAGTGACAGTTGCTTAGGATCCTCTTAGTGTGACTTTTGGACCATAGCTCATTGAGCTAGCATCATTCAACTATGCATCCACACACAAGTTGGGAGAAAGGCTTGTTCGAATAACATATTACACATGAAAACCATGAAGGTCTACAGGCAATTGGTTAAGCGATGAACAAGGTGAAGGTGATACTTCCCTCCAGAGAGATATCCCTCTCCTCGGACTCATTCCTACAAGTAATCCCTTCTTGGACTCATCTCTGCAAATCGCACCTTGAAACAAAAAAAGTCTCCATCCACTCTTCAGACAGGGCCACAGCAATCCCTCAAACCTGAACTTGATGGAAAGCCATGGTTGAACATTGACAAACAATGACACACTTGCAGGCTTTACCGGCTTTGGTCAGTCGGAAAATGAGACGAGGTGATTTTCACGGGTCATCCAAACGAGCCCTGGCACACAAATTCGCTACTGGAAATAAAAATAAAAATAAAAAATAAAAAACCCACGACAAACCAAACAGCCCCTTAGCCCATCTCGCAAAACCTACAAAGGGACGACAATGCCCCAAAAATCTCCTGCAATTGGAGGTCACATGCAAATGGATGTATACTTGTATCAGTAATATATTCGGGACAAGCTAAGGTGACCAAGTTTTAAATTGTGGTCTCTTATCTAACACATTGCCTACATGCATGTCAATCCAGGCTATCTACGTCGTAGAACCAGCCATGGATGGAGTGAAGCCCAAAAGATATACTAATGGAACTATCCAAACCATCCAATTGGTGGGTATGAATGGTATGATACATATCATGAAACTAAAATGATCAGCAATCCCAATTCAACAAGGAAAATAAGATGGTTACAATCATTTGATAACTGCAGATATCTGGCCATGATCCATCCACAGCGGAGCCACTGTCCAAACTCAACAAACAAACGTCTATTAATCAGAGGTCAGGTTCAATCTACCAGTTTCATTATGGGGCTATGAGCAATCTATTATGGGTCCCTCGATTTAAACAGTTGAATTGGGTTTAAATGCATGACACATAAAATGTTGAACTGATGCATATGAACCATCAGACTGCACAAGAGTATCAAATAGCTCCCCCCCAAAGAAAAGAAAACCTTTTCAAACTCAATTCAGCCACTAATCTAAACTTAATCTGTTTGTACAGCTCATTAGATTCAAAACAACTTCTATTTTTCCACTTGCAACTAGTGGTGGGCCACACTTTCACCGCCACTGATTGTACACTATACACCAAATCGTTCTTGATGAACAGCCCTAATTTGAGATGGATGGAAACAGCTTTCTTAAGAAATATAAGTAAACGCTTAAAGAGTAATTTCAACATACAATGATGCCCCCTTTAAGCAAACTTTGGTGGTCCCTCATCTGGCCTGTCTAGGCATTTTCTGAACCTTGAATCATGTTGCATCGAGTTACGATCGTTCGAAAATCATCCAAACTTAGCTGCAAAAAGAGCATTGAGCAATTGTAGATGGACCATGGATAAAGCAAATAAAGTCACCATATTAATCTAGAAAACTGAAGACTGATGGGTTCCTTTTCTTCAACAAACAACGGTGTCGATTTTTCAAACAGGTAGAATATTCAAAACCCTGAAAATTGGGAAACTGAAATGCACTACTGATGCACCTGATAACCACATATAGGTTTTCCTCCAGACAGATTACATGATCTTTGAGGCAAGGAAATGAACAGTATCCCCGAACTTTAAGTAGGACAAGTGGGGCCCATTGCTCGGTGATCCAGACTGTTGATTTGATGGGTCCTGCTGTGGATGGGGAAATCCCAAAAATCCCCCCGATCGAGCGATCCCAACCCTTCTAACAGCAGGCTGCAGATGTATGTTCAAGATAACAGACAAAGGTCCACATTCAAATATTGGATGGGGTATAACCACATTTTCAAACTCAAGGCTTGAGGAAACTGTGGATATCCTTGCATCGAGAATCATATACCTTCTCTTCTCCACGTCACTTTGCAGAGAATGCTTTCAAAGGTTAAACAAAGAAACAGCCGAGTAAGTTCTTTTTAAAATGCAAGCCGATGATTTTGTTATTGTTTGAAAATTTCTAACAAGTTTCAGCCATTGAAGACGAACTCAATGTACGTTCAATGCATTTAATAAATGGTATCTCTGGTAAACTAATACGTGAGGTGAATGTCTCCATCAATCTGAACTAACCAATTGAGAGGCCATCCTAACCATCCAAGATATAGACTTTTTCCTGAACCATTGCTGTAAATTATGATTCATTCAAGAGGCGGTCCACTAATTGGACAGTCTGAATCCATTGCCACAGATCAAGGATTGTAAGATTCACACCATTTACTAAATGGTACGTAATGCACAATAGATCCTAAAGCTAAGTTTTCCGATTGGTTCCCATTTTCAAGATTAAGAACTACAGCGCTTGCAAAAATCAAATTGTTACTAACTCAAAATTGTAATAAATATGGGTGTAATATATTACGGAATGAAAAGCTGCAAATGCTGACCTTCCAGTCTCCATCCTTGTCGAAGCATTCAATCATATCCGCCAGTTCCTTGTCTGTCCAATCAAAGTCATGAGCAATTGCTACTTTCTTCAAATCCCGCAATGTTATGTTCCCCTTGCCTGCTTCTGTATAACAGTCAATACTCAATTACAAGAAACTGAAGAACGTAATAAAAAACCAACCACTACTGAACTCAAACCCAAATGTATGTGGGGCTTGCATAAAACATTCCGAACAGAACAATGAGATTGATTAAGCAACTTACGCTCCTTTTGGATGCTCAATTGAATTGAATTGCTATCATCAAAATAACCAAAGTCGGGCCACTTCCAATCATTCAAATGAGGGACTAGCCCTGAATAGAAATTATGATTGTTTCAAGCAAACCTGAAACACATGGAACTGCAAGTAGAGGTTTTGCCTTCACGAGTAGACGATACAATCATCTAAGGATTGAATGTGCCTTAGACAGGAATGATTGGCGAAGTGGAACCCAAATAGCTGGAACAAGGCTACAATGATGATATGGATTAAAAAGGTGCCAACCCACTTCATTCAGTTCTTTTATAGTGAATTGGATTATTGCGGTTCAGTTCAATTTAGCATCCAAACACACCCTTAAAAAAATCAATTTAAGGTTTTCAAACATAACAAGAATAAGTGAGTAGATGCACTAAAGAACCAAAAACTTGGAAAACTCGAAAAATCCTAAATCTAACAAAAGAAAGCATTTACCATCAATTGAAAAGAAGTATGCAACCACTTCATCTTCAGACATTTGCACCCGACTAATATTCTAACCACAAACAGAGAGAAAAATACATGGTAAGAAGACTGTATATGGTTCAAATCTATCCAGATAAGGGCGTTTAAGAGGGAAAATAATGCAATTCCTTGTAAAATCAAGATGGTGAAGAATCAGAGACAAACTGATTTTCTTCTTTTCCTTTTTCTGGTAGCTTCTGGAATGTTGCCACCTTCTTTTCTTCCATTAAGACGAACATTATCACCGCTTGTGCCTGAATTTTGGGACGGCCCATTGAATACCACACCTGAATTCTCCAGCAGGCCTCCAAGTGAAAGAGCAATTGCCTGCAAGTGAATTTTAATCAAGTACAAATATCTCTGGAGCAGCTAAGTTAGGTGATCCTAGAAAAGTGCTTAAAGTGGCTTTCCACACCCCAACACCCCCCCCCCCCCCCCCCCCCTCTCCTTTCACATTGGGCAGAATGGCCTTTTTCCATCTCACTGGTTCCAAATGTGGCTGTTGAGCTCATTTCTTGAATTAGAAGAAATAAACCACAAGCAATTTGACAAATTTGCCACCCTGACCAATCAGACTTTAAGAGTTCCATAGACACCCTTCGACCAAACATTAAAAGGAAGAAACCAAGAAAGGAAACCACATTTACATTAGCATCCACAGCAATCTACCTGCTGTAACACATCATCATCGTCAAAGGCATCTGTTTCCTTCATGTGTCTTTGAACAGGTAAACTCTTCTTTGTTTTTGTTGTCTTCATAGGAGTTTTCTTCTTTCCCTGAAATGAAAAAATAAATTAAAAAAAAAAAAATTCCAACTCATTATTGCAAAAGCAGAATATCATTCAGTTGCCAATATAACAGTTCGCATATGAATTGTTCTACAATGAAGTTTTATGTGATCACCAGATACCAGTGAAACTGAAGGGAAATTTTATAGGATAGCTGTAAGACCAGCCATGCTTCAGAAGACAAAATGTTGGTCGGTCAAGGAACAACTTGTTAGAGCATAGCGGAAAGGGGGATGTTGAGATGGATGAGTGACAAGAAAGGAAATGATAGAATTAGGAATGAGTGCATTCAAGGGAACCTAGGAGTAGAACCAATAGGTAATAAGATGAGGAAAAGTACATTTAAATGGTTTGACCATGTGCAATCGAGATCAAGAACTGCATTAATTAGGAGTGAGTTGGTTCAAGTTGAAGGCTCTAGAAGCACAAGGGGAAGGCCCAAAAGGACGTGGCTAGAGGTAGTAAGAAAAGACTTGACCAATTGTTTAACTGAAGATATGGTCCATGACAAAGTGGAATGGTGTAAAAAGATTCATATAACTGAACCCAACTAGTTGGGAGAAGGCTTTGATGATGATGATATGAATTATTCCACAATTAAGCTCTCTTTAAACAACCTTGGTTAAGCAGATGTTTTCCTTGAATAGAACCCATAGAATACAGTTAATAGCAGTCTGTTTGATAGACGCCTACAATGAGTTCCTCGTTTTAGACAAATAACTAAAATGGCATGAACTTATTTTTGGGCATCTACCAAGCAGGCTTAAAAGCACTGATATAGCACAGAAATCTAGGAGACATAAATGGCTAGGCTGAAAATTTGAAGTACACTTGAAATATTACGTAACATTATGGATTTTCAGTCTCGTTTTACCTTTTTATCTTTTCTGTTTTAGTGGATGATTAAGTGGAGATGATTACATGCATTTATTTGGTTATTCATTGGCACGTGTAGTTGTTATTGCTTGCTTTTTCATAATCCGATGCGTGATCAAGAGAGCTTGGATATGTAGTTAACAAACTTTTGACAGACAGGTCCACTACTCACACAATGTGACCAACCCCAACATAAGACATTTTCAGGAAGAGACCTGCATATTAAAATTTTAGTTTGCTATAATTACTCAAGAAATACAATGGCTATGTGGGGAGTTCGACAATGCACCTGTCTCACAGTTGCATGTCACCTAACTAATGTCCATGTCACAACCTGTGATCATACTACAAATGCTATGAAGACATTTACCTTCTGGATTTAAGCAGTTATTTCGGAGTGCAACTCCCTTGGTGACTAAACCGGCACAACTAGCCCCAACTCAGTCTGACTCGGACTCATTTCACTTCGGACCAAAACTGACATGATTCGGACACTACAGAGTTGTGCGGGATGATTTTTCAATCCATCCCCAACTTGATACCCTTCTAAAAGCCAGTATCCATAGGTAATTCTTGTGCCCTCAACCACCATTCATTGTATTATGAGGATAAGGACCAATGGATACGACTTTCATGTGTTCCCTGTGGTTGTGATGATTCATGCTGTGGAGAGGACTGAAGATGAGAAATGAACCCAAAATGAATGAAACGAATTCACAACCACAAGTGGTGGAAACAATGTGATATACACTTTAACAATAGCTTATGTGATAGTGAATCATTGCTTCCCTATCTATTGCATAATAGAGAAACTTGTGACCAAAAACAAGAAGCAGGTGGTTAGCATCGATCATTAGCGTTTGATGAGTTCAAAGACCAACAACTCTGTTTTCCACAAGCAAACTGCAAATACATTAAAATGTGAAGTTTCAAAACCAACCTCTTCCAAGCAAGATAACACACAAAATCATATTTCCGAACCACCCAACTACACTCAAATTCTGCTTCAGCCAATTAACTCAAAGATTAAGGCTACATTTGGATGCACAATTGCAATGGATTGCAATAATTAGCTCAATAAAGTGAAAACGGGCAAATTGTAGTTACCTTCCTTAGTACTCATACTGACGAAATGGGCTCCAAATAGCAATTGCATAGCTTTCAAGTTGGGAGTTGAAGGGAATATCACTGCAACTTGAGGGCTACTTCCTCGTCATAAATACTAACATACACAATTACAGTTGGGGTACTATGACTATCTGCATTCTCAGGTTTTCAGTTGGTACTTTCTACGAGCAGGGTGCCCATGTTTCAGTGATCCAACCCTATGGATGTGAAAATTCCCTTGGTGACTAAACCGGCACAACTAGCCCCAACTCAGTCTGACTCGGACTCATTTCACTTCGGACCAAAACTGACATGATTCGGACACTACAGAGTTGTGTGGGATGATTTTTCAATCCATCCCCAACTTGATACCCTTCTAAAAGCCAGTATCCATAGGTAATTCTTGTGCCCTCAACCACCATTCATTGTATTATGAGGATAAGGACCAATGGATACGAATTTCATGTGTTCCCTGTGGTTGTGATGATTCATGCTGTGGAGAGGACTGAAGATGAGAAATGAACCCAAAATGAATGAAACGAATTCACAACCACAAGTGGTGGAAACAATGTGATATACACTTTAACAATAGCTTATGTGATAGTGAATCATTGCTTCCCTATCTATTGCATAAGAGAGAAACTCGTGACCAAAAACAAGAAGCAGGTGGTTAGCATCGATCATTAGCGTTTGATGAGTTCAAAGACCAACAACTCTGTTTTCCACAAGCAAACTGCAAATACATTAAAATGTGAAGTTTCAAAACCAACCTCTTCCAAGCAAGATAACCCACAAAATCATATTTCCGAACCACCCAACTACACTCAAATTCTGCTTCAACCAATTAACTCAAAGATTAAGGCTACATTTGGATGCACAATTGCAATGGATTGCAATAATTAGCTCAATAAAGTGAAAACGGGCAAATTGTAGTTACCTTCCTTAGTACTCATACTGACGAAATGGGCTCCAAATAGCAATTGCATAGCTTTCAAGTTGGGAGTTGAAGGGAATATCGCTGCAACTTGAGGGCTACTTCCTCGTCATAAATACTAACATACACAATTACAGTTGGGGTACTATGACCATCTGCATTCTCAGGTTTTCAGTTGGTACTTTCTACGAGCAGGGTGCCCATGTTTCAGTGATCCAACCCTATGGATGTGAAAATTCTGACCTTCATTTCACGAACTGGAAATAGACAGTTAAAAGAAGTACATTAACAGTCCACATTCGACCACAAAAATAAAAGGTCAAAGATTGATAGTGATGATCTTCCAATACAGAATATGTATCCATGCGTGGCCCAGTCATCTGAACAGTTTCGTTCACTCTACCACAGGGTCCCCCTTGCACAAACTGAAAAAACCCAATCTAACTGTAGATAGTCTTGGATCCATTCGGTCATTTCACCTTGACTGAACTTGAATTTTGGCAATTCAATTCAGTCGCACATCCAAACGCAACCAAATTAAACTACCCAAGATTTAAAATGCACCCGACTGCAAGCAAATGAATCAATCACTCTCCACTATCCCAATTACCCATTTCGATCGAAAAGAAAAAAAGAAAAGAAAACACAAACACATTTCTCAAAGCAAAGAAAACCCGCCTTTCGATTTGAACCTTGGTGCGAACCTGATGGCCCGCCACGAACTGTCCGATCTTCCTCCTCGTCCTCTTCGCTTGACGAACTCTCTCCATCTTCTCCATCCGGCGGTCGGTATTCATCGTCTTTGTCTATGATTTTCGTCACCCCCTTCTTTTTTTCCTTCTCCATTCGTTTTAGACGGTTTCCGACAGTACCGAGCATCGAAGACGTGAGCTTGGGGAGTCCCATAGCTTCCATTTTCGCCCTGTTTTCTCTAATCCTCATAAGCCTCTGCTTCTCGTATTCGTTCATCCCATCCTCTTGGGATTTCCCGCGGTTTTCGACATCGCCCGATAAAGATTTTTCGGAGTTTTCATCTGTTTTTAAATCCGAAGGAGAATCGTCTGACATTTCCTGGAAATGGGTTTTTGAATTCGAGGGTGTTTTTTTTAGATCCGTTGGAGGGGTTTTGGAGGATCGCTTCTCGTTCTTGCGCCAGTTCTTTGGGAGCGATCGTTGCTCCGATTCCTGGAAGATGATGGGAGCAGGTCCGCGGCACATGCGCCAATGAATTACACGTGTGAGATACAGATCAAGCTAGTCACGTGCGGCCCACCATGCACTTGCCCCGCCCCAAACCTGGCGGGTTCACCAAATCAGGTAGGACGCATGTGTAAGTTGGAACCGATTGCAGGTCATTCTCTATTAATCATCTGTTTCTTTTCTGCGTAGGCCACCTAACGATCACACTAAACTGATTTTCCTAGGCGGGAATAGGGCTGTAAATGGGTAAGCGGACCCCGTCGGGTACCCGGACCCCACCCATTTGTTAAATGGTACGAGGTCCAATAACAGACCCAGTTGCCAAACAGATCTGGGTCGAGTTTCCTTTCTATTAGGCCTGACCGAACCCATTTAGTAAGTGGGCGGGTTTGGTTTATGTTTCAAGGGATCCGTCTAGCACAGACCCGTCCAAACCTGATTTTAAGCCTGGTAAAATGCTTGCATACTTGATCCAGACCCGGACCCATTAGACCCGACCCATTTATAAATTGGTTTGGGTGCATCTCCCTCTACCAGACCCGGACCTATTTATAAATGGGTTTGATGGGTTGATGCAGACCTGACCCGGACTGGCCCATTTAGTAAAAGGGTCTGGTTTTGGCTAAACCTACCCCGAACCCAACCATTTATAGCCCTAGGCGGGAATAAAAGAAACACCAAAGAATTCTCTATACCTAATACCTCTGTAAAAAGAGAAATATAAAAAGAGAGAATTTAGAGTTTTTGGTGTAAAGGCTCCTTTTGTTAATATATTTTATTTTATTTCCTTTATAGTTGTTGCTCGCTATTTTCGATCGGACGTGCTGGAGAAGTGCGGCTCCATTCCAAACAAACAACTTTGACCCAAGTGCTAACATAGGCTGATATGTCAAACTTGACCATATATAACCAGAATCTATGAAAATCGGTCGCATATTCAACCACTCATAATATACTGTTTATAAGGATCAGGCGATTATCAGAGGGTGGGGTTCATCCTCCGAGGATGGGTTACACCTTTGCCTTCCGTATATAAGGACATTTTAATTCGCGTGATTGTGATCAATGGTAAACAATGCATAATTCATTCAACGGTACAACAATTATAATAAAATGCAAGGAAACAAAATGATAAACAAGCAAATCTTTGGTGAATGGTGGAGATCGCCAAGCGGAGGATGGAGATTGTTGTCATTATAGCCGTAGATGTAGATAACTTGGCATGGCTGTAGATGTAACCGAAGTTGGTGGATGGAGGTGGATGGTAGGATGCGACCTTTGGTGGATGGTGAAAATCGCACAACGGAGGATAGAGATTGTCGTCGGTGTAGCCGTAGACGTAGATGACTTGGCATAGCCGTAGGCGTAACCGAAGTTGGCGGATGAAGATGGATGGTCAGGTCGGATCATCCTTCAAATCCAACACTGACATGGATAAAAGGGCTTTACAACTAATGGCTATGCTAAAAAAGGGATAAATGTTCATGGAGGACGCTACACTACCGTACACTAAGATAAATGTTCCGGAGGATGGATAAGATAAAATGATCTGTTAGGTTTTGTGTTAATCAAGAGATCCCTCACTTGATCACCTCCTTTTATAAAATTCTTGGACGGTCGTGGGAGAAAATATCTCTTAACTGCTCCCCATGTCATGAAGTAACCGTCGGACAGTTTGTGCGCACATGCAAACCTTTGAATAGGAATGTTGCCACATGTGTGAGTAAACTACTTCTGGAAGACTCTTACAAGAGTGTGAGAGTGGAGTCCTTGCATTTCTCCTTGAATCTCTCCACCTCCCTTCTTTTTAGTTCTCAATCAGGGCTTCTCATAGCTTCTTTCGGAAAGGCTTTTTTTTTTTTATGCCAAGTGGATGTCATCCTGACCACAGGATCCGACCTAGTCAGATTTTGGCGCCAACAATTGCCCCCCACGTCTCTGCAGCTTCAATATGAAGGTGAGGAGACGTAATTTTGCATCTTGATAGTCCAATAGTATCATCAATTAGTTTGTTTTTATCACATACTTGCCTCAGTCACGAAATAAGAATTTTGTGCAGCCACTTAGTCGATGACTGCGAGGCTTCCTTGGATTGTCCACCAAACGTTGTGGGTGGTCTTTGATCTTCTTTCGTGGTTGTGACTCAGCTCACATTTCGTCGATTAGTTGTTGTCAGTTCGGCTTTTAACCTTGGGATAAGCTGTCCCCAAGGAGCTAGATAATTTGGTGTCCCCTAGACATGTTGGCCATAGGATGTGGATGGCCACAATGAGTTGATCCTTTCACTACAGTATTGATGAAATTTGCTGGGTCCTTTAACTGAATTGGCTGACAACCAATATAGCCAAGTTGCTTGGCTGCGGCATGTTGACTATTCGAAGAAGTGATGAATGGCTATTAAAATATTGTGGGACACACAATTTTTTTATTAATTACCTTTTTTTTATTAGTTGGCTAGAATTGGCAGCCTACCGATTTGATTGACTAAGGAAAAGAACGAGTGAGAGAAACTCTCACTCTGGTTTGATAAGTCGATAAAAAGATAAGGCAGAGAAAATTTCTCTTTATGGGTTTGGTTAACACCGTAATCGACGACTGCAAAAGGAAAATACTAGATAGAGCTGTATATTACTAAGTACGATGAGCGATTTTCTCTTTTAGATTTAGTCAGAATGTCCCGTCAATTGCGGTAATTGCCCCGCAAGGGTCCTACAATGGTGGGCTTTTTTATTGTATCGACCGTTGGATTGATCATTTTGTTGTTTTGATCGTTGGATCGGTCATTTATTGTAAAAAAAAATTGCACACACGGTCCCACCAGGTGTGCCAAAAATGTTGCTCACTATTTTCGATCACATGTGCCGGACAAGTGAGGGTGTGCCAGAACCAAGTGTGTGGCTCAATTCTAACACCAAATAACTTTGACCCCAAGTGTCTGTTGGAGAGCCTTCGAACATGTGCAGAGTTTGGGTGCTTAGACCGGTCGGGCGACTGGTCTGGCCATTTGGCCCAGATGCATGTGAAGGCTGGACAGGATTTGTGTGCCCAGACCGGTCAGGCAATCGGTCTGCAGAGGGCTTCGACCGGTCGGCTATGAGGCAGCATGAACGGGTCTGTGTGAAATCTCCCTGGACTGTTACTGTGCAAGGTGCGACCGGTCGAGCGACCGGTCGGCTGTGCGCACAAGTTTCTTGCCCAGCTCGCAGTACTGAGCAAAGTGTTTCTAATTTCGGATTTTTGCTTATTTAAGGAGTTGTAATCCGACTTAGATTAGCATGTTAAGGTGTCTAAAGTTTCCTATTCGTATTAGGAAGAGGGGATAGGTGTATGTGAGAGAGAACTTAGGGTTTTCTCTGTTATTCCTTGCTTGTGGGCTGTCAATCTCTGTAATCTTCTGATATTTATAGTGGATCATTTTGTGCCATGGTTTTTTACCCATTGAGGGGTTTTTCCACGTAAATTCGGAGTCTCTCGTGGTGAATGCTTGTGTGTGATTGATTGCATCTTGTTTACTTGTTTGATTTCGCATTACTTCACGCATTCGGCGTTTCGCTTCCGCTGTCGGTGTTCCCAACAAGTGATATCAGCACTAAAGTTGGGGTGGAATAGATTCGAATCTGAGACGAGAAGATGAGATCAAGCACAAGGTTCGAGTTAGAGAAGTTCTTCGGGAAAAATAACTTTGAGCTATGGAAGGTGAATATTGAATCCTTCATGGTTCATCAAGGGCTTGATGAAGCTCTTGGAAAGCGACCCGAGGCTATGAAGGATGGTGAGTGGACGAGGCTCGACAAGAAGGCTAGAACCTCAATCCTGTTAAATCTTACGGATGATGTTCTCTATCATGTCATGAAGGAGAAAACTGCGGCTGAAACGATGGAGAAGCCGGAGAAGGTTTATGCCAAGAAATATCTAGAAAATCGTATGTATGTGTTGATGCAGTTGTTCACCTTGAGGATGGCTGAAGGAACTAAGGTGGAGGACCACCTGATCACGGTCAATAGGCTAGTTTGCAAGTTGGTGGAGATCGATGAACCAATGAAGGATGAGTATCAAGCATGCATCCTGTTGAATTCTCTTCCAGATTCGTATGAGTCGTTTAGGGACTCTGTGTGCGCAAGAAGGGAAACCATAAACGTCGAGACCGTTATCTCGGCCCTCCAGTTGAAGGTGATAAGAAAGAAAAGCGTTGACGTGGTTTTCCGTTATTCCTCAGAGGCACTGGTTATGAGGGGAAAAAGTTCTGAGCATGGAGGATACTCAAAATCGGGATCTAGAGCCAAGGCCAAAGGGAAGGCTAAGGTGAAGAGCTGGAATTGTAGCCAGGAGGGCCACATGAGAGGGGATTGTCAGAATCCCAGGTTGAAGCAAGAGAGACATGGAAATTCTTCTAGAGAGGGAGCCAATACCGTAGAGGACGGTGACGATCTGTGTGAAGTTCTGACTGTTTCTGGCAAAGGATCTCACGGTAGTGAGTGAATCCTAGATTCAGGGGCTTCATGTCACGTATGTCCTGACTAGAGTTCATTCACGACATACATGGAGTATGGTAGTGAATCGGTGTTTATGGGCGATGGCTTCGCTCATAAGGTTATGGGTATTGGTACTGTGTGCATCGGGATGTTCGATGGGGTCGAACGAGTCCTGGAAGATGTGAGGCACGTTCCCAAGATGAAGATGAATGTGATTTCTCTTGGAGCACTCAAGGTGAAAGGGTGCGTGTTTATCGATCGCGATCATTGTTGTGAAGTGATGAAGGGGGCACTTATGTGTATAAAGGCATGGAGGTGTGACCATCTTTACATGTTGATCAGGAGCACAATTCACGGTGAAGCTGTGGGAAAGGCAACGAGATCCACAGTTGCTTGTATGTGGCAAGGGCTCAAGGGCCACATGAGAAGAGCGGTAAAGGGCGTGAATTTGCAAGGTTAGGGTCGATGGTGGGACAAGAAGCGGTGGAGCTATGATTGAAGATGAGATGACGTTACGAGGATGTGTTGATTCGACGTTCGAAGCCTCGATGGAGATTGTTGGAGAGCCTTCGAACATGTGCACGGTTTGGGTGCTCAGACCGGTCGACGATCGGTCTGGCAGTTTGGCCCAGATGCACGTGAAGGCTGGATAGGATTTGTGTGCCCAGACCGGTCAGGCGATCGGTCTGCAGAGGGCTCCGACCGGTTGGCTGCGAGGTAGCGTGAACGGGTCTGTGTGAAATCTCCCTGGATTGTTACTGTGCAAGGTGCGACTGGTCAGCTGTGCGCGCGGGTTTCTTAAGCAGCTCGCAGTACTGTGCAAGGTGTTTCTAATTTCAGATTTTTGCTTATTTAAGGAGTTGTTATCTGACTTAGATTAGCATTCTAAGGTGTCTAAGGTTTCCTATTCATATTAGGAAGAGGGGAGAGGTGTGTGTGAGAGAAAACTTGGGGTTTTCTCTGTTATTCCTTGCTTGTGGGCTGTTAATCTCTGTAATCTTCTGATATTCATAGTGGATCATTTTGTGCCGTGGTTTTTTTACCCATTGAGGGGTTTTTTCACATAAATTCGGAGTCTTTTTTGTGGTGAATGCTTGTGTGTGATTGATTGCATCTTGTTTACTTGTTTGATTTTGCATTACTTCACGTGTTCGGCGTTCCGCTTTCGCTGCCGGTGTTCCCAACAGTGTCAAGATAGGCAGATACGACAAACTTGATCATATATGTCCATAATATGTGAAGATCGGCCGCCTATTCAGGCACTTGCAATGTTGTTTGGCGATTATCGAAGGATGGGGTTCGTCCTCTAAGGATGAGCTAAAATTTACCTTCCTTATGAAATGACTTTTTAATTCGCGTGATTGCAATCAACGATAAACAATGCATAATTCATTCAATGGTGCAACAATTACAACAAAATATAAGAAAACAAAATCATAAACAGGCGACCTTTGACGGATGGTGGAGATTGCCCAGTAGAGGATGAAGATTGTCGTCAGTGTAGCCATAGACGTAGATGACTTGGTGTGGCTGTAGGTGTAACTGAAGTTGGCGGATGGAGGTGGATGGTAGGATTCGACCTTTGATGGATGGTAGATCGCACATCGGAGGATGGAAATCGTCGTCGGTGTACCGTAGAAGTAGATGACTTGGCATGGTTGTAGGCGTAACCGAAGTTGACGGATGAAGATGGATGGTCGGGTTAGATTGTCCTTCAAATCCAACACTTGGCATGGATAGAAGGAAATTATAACTAATGGCTATATTAAAAAGGGATAAATGTTCACAGAGGATGTTACGCTACCGTACACTAAGATAAATGTCTCGGAGGACGAATAAGATAAAAGAATTTGTTGAGTTTCGTGTTGATCGAGAGATCCCTTACTTGATCGATCTTCCTCCTTTTATAGAATTCTTAGACGATTGTAGGAGGAAAATATCTCATAACCGCTCCCCTTGTCATGAAGTAACCGTCGGACGGTTTTAGTGCACGTCCAAACCTTTGTATAGGAATGTTGCCACGTGTGTGAGTAAACTGCTTTCAGAAGACTCCTTGCGAGAGAGAGAGAGAGAGAGAGAGAGAGAGAGAGAGAGAGAGAGAGTAGTCCTTGCATTTTTCCTTGAATCTCTCCACCTCCTTTCTTTTTAGCTCTCCATCGAGCCTTCTCATAGCTTCTTTAGGAAAGCCCTTTTTTCTGCCACATGGATGTCATCCTGGCCACAAGATCTGGCCTGATCAGATTTTGGTGCCCACAACAGTTAATATATTTTATTTTATTATTTTCTATTTATGTATGAGTCGTATATGATGGACGGTTCAGATTAGGCGTGGAGTCATCACATGTACGTATGTTACGGAATGGGTACTTCTATTTAGTGTATAAGGGAGCAATATACATATGAAACCCAACCATCTTCACATATGTTTTCATCTTTGACTTTTATTATGGGTAACTGTGTCGGGCCTACGCTGACAGGTGGGGTCTGATTCACATCATTCATCCATTTATCGGGAATGAAATATGCCGGAATCTCAAAGATCATGCCGATCTGACCGGTAGGTGAACCGTACTAATCAAATGGTGATTATTATAGAAAATATAATTAAAAACTATTTGGGGCCATAGGAGAGTCAGATTAAACTGATATTTGGCCTTTTCCTTAACCATCCGTCGGTAGGCTATCGATCGGTTTGGATTTGACCCATATAGCTCAAAGTGAATCCTAAATCTAGATGAATAAAGATGCAAATACTTTGCTTTGGTTCATCAAAACCGAAGTGAGTTCCAGAGTCTGTCGGTTTGACCCTCATAATTGTTGGTCCAATCGATAGAGTGATTTTAACAAACAAATTGATGGAGCTTACACTCTATCAGTCCGAACGACAGTCCATTCAATCTGACTGATAGAGGTGAAAGGGGGCAAAAATTTTTGCGGAGGGACTCTGTTGGTTCGACCGACAGAGGGTAAATCAAACTTCTTATACTTCAAATTTTAAAATCTGATTTATTAGAGCATTTAATGGGTGACTCCTAAACTTATTTTAATAATGGGATAGTAAAATATTGTTGGTCAGGTAGGGATCACTTTGCTTGATCAAGTGGGTCCCACTTGAGATTTTAATAATTATAAACCCTATGTTAAGGGTTGGATTGAAGGGGTCAAATTTGAATATATTGTGGACCCCAATTATGATCTCAATCAATCTAAGGGGGGCTTCACCATATGGATTAAAATAAACTAATCAAATGAATGATTTCAATTGTATATTGTATTTTAAGAATTTATCAAATTCTTTAATTTGATTATTCTGAAATTCAACCTTACTAAATTCTCAGGTGAGGGATCCCAACTTGCTTCCTTTCCATTTGAATCAAGATGGTGTTTATTTGGTATATGATAGTTTAGTCTAATATTCTATTTTAATAATTGTTTCAATTATGCTAAATTTGAGCTATCTATTCTTGTTAATACTTGTCACATGTATAGATGCTTGAAAAAAGCTATGGTACTTGTAATCTATTTGTAATACATGTACATGTTGATCAATTTGCTATAATTGTAAACCTATAAATAAATGGTAAAACCTAAATATCATGCATTCATGGCATGTCTATAGTTGTTCTTGGGGGACCTCTCTGGATGAATTGTTTATCCTAGTAGCTACATTTCTAGATGCAGGTTTTACCATGCCTACCTATATGGTGGATGCTTTTCCTAGTGGTGGATGCGGGTTGATGAATTTTCAACCCATGTAAGTAGATACATCCCCCACCCAGTGCACACATTCATTTCATGCATTTAATAAGATTAACGCCTATTAAATGTGTTTTACATTTCTTTTACTAGCTTTGGTTTTTATGTGAACGAACCTTCGTGGAAACTCTCACTGGGCCTGACCAGCTCACCCTTTTATTGATGAAAAATAAATAGATGTAACTAAGACTGAGCCGATGGTGCAAGAACGGGAAGATGCGGCTGAGCCGGTGGAACGACACACAAGACACGGGCCCTATCTTACTGAAGAAGGACTTGTTACACAGGATTGATTATCACTTTACTCATTTGATTTTTAAAGACATGATGTTTGTTTATTTTTAGTTAGTTTCGGGGTGGACATGAATTTGTAATTCTTTAATTTGAATATTGGGTATTGAATTAGAATATGACCCCAAATGGGTGGGCAATTAAATGTTTTATAGATGAAGGTTAATGGATGGAATTTAGATTTGATGTCATTTATACATAATTATTGCAGGTGATTATATATATTTTATTAGTTTAAGTACACTTAGTGTACAAGTCGTGCTGCGGAATTGGAGACTGGAATGTGCACTTGGTTTTTGAATTTCAGGCATGACATCACCCATGCAATCTTTTAGAAAAACATAGGGCAGAGCACCCATAAAGTATATTGATCCTTTTAGGGTAGACCGCCCATGCAATCTTTTAGGGAAAACCCAGGGTAGAGCACCCGTAAAGTATATTGATCCTTTTAGGGCATAACACCCATAAAATATAGTATCCCTTTTAGGGTAGAGTATCCATAAAATGCATTGATCCTTTTAGGGCATAGCACCAGTAAAATCCACTATATTTCCAATAATAAATTATAAAATTATAAAGCTACATAGATCAGGTACCACATTCCACTAATAGAAATATCCATTAAACAACATATTCACAAGTTGGAAATTAAAATAAACAATGTTTACATTTGTATACTATACATAACGATGCATTTAAACACAAGATTTAAATGACATGCAAAACCAAGTCATGATTAATGAAATCATAACTACTATATGATAATGATAGGACATATATCAAAATATGAACCTATGCATCCACAATATCAAATAAACAGTAGCATTTTATAACAATTATCTTCAGCATTTTATAACAATCTTCACAAGTTTAGTAACAATCATGATACAA
Organism: Liriodendron chinense; assembly: GCA_003013855.2. Classification (NCBI taxonomy): domain Eukaryota; kingdom Viridiplantae; phylum Streptophyta; class Magnoliopsida; order Magnoliales; family Magnoliaceae; genus Liriodendron; species Liriodendron chinense. The sequence continues at coordinate 83,286 of PVNU02003200.1, forward strand.
TCATAGACAAGTATTTATCCACAAGATCAACATGGTTAAGGTTAATATATCTGCTCATGTAACATGAAAACCAGATTAACAATATTTCACATGTACACAAACATTAATGCAAAGGCAATGATCAAGCATCCGAGCAACAGATTGGAGACGTTTACAACCATCAAATAAATTTATAAATTATTTAAACTTAATGCATGGTATCATATAAAATTTCTAGATTAGGAATATATCACTGTAGACACCCCACCCTTAGCTGCAAAGATGTTTGAATGGCTAGATGGATGGGAGTCCATACCCAAAACCCTAGGTCCAAACCCAGTCAAGTCGCCCATATAAACCTTAGTCCATATCCAAAACCCTAGGTCCAAACCC